>CM050166.1:442806215-442933715 GCA_027410445.1 Discoglossus pictus | reverse complement strand
ACAGTGCAGGCTTGAATTTATTTTTCAGTTTTTATATTTCACAGCTTACGGCCGGTTTCAAGATATGCGGCCGGCCGTAAAAGGAGATCCTTGCGGGGCCGTATAATAGAATCGCGAGTTAACTGAACCCCCGCAAGGAATCGCAGCCTTACGGCCGATTTACGGCCGATAATAGAATGAGGCCCTATGTAACTATGTAACATGTTGCCTCTCTTGAAGCTCAAATTGGAGAGGAGAATTGCAGCACGGTAGTGATATTGCTCCACTGGAAATAGAGTTTATCTGGGCCTTCAAATTACAAACTCATAACATAAGGCGTGCTCTCGCTAATGCCAGAAGCTTGCCAGAAAAATAGTAGAATTATTAGCAGTTAATGAGAAATGGGATTTAATAGAAGTCATGATTGATTTTTTGGGGACTATGACATGTTGCTTTTATGTGTAATGTTTAAAGGTAATTGTGTGTTGTACTGCTATAGTAATATTGAGTCATCAGTAGCCAAACAAAATGGTACCTATAGCCTGTAGCTAGTATGAATTGGTTCCAATTAATTTCCTTGGTCTAGAGCTGCTTTTGTCCAGCTCAGGAAACTCAGACCAGCCCCAGAAGAAGGCAGCACCTTCTGTGACATCATCCCTGTCTCCATGGACACTGGACTATTCTGATTGGGCTATGCCAATTCAAGCAGTCCAGCTATCCAGCGGATTGGTGTTTGTGCATACAAGTGGGAATTCAAACCTGTTCACTCCCCAATTCATGTTAATGTTGTTTTGTTCTGTATTTTTGGGAAATGTTCGGTTGGTGTTTGGGAAGCCATTAAAGTTCAGTCTGTTTTAAACAAAGGTACGTGTGCTCTGTATATCCTAATAAAAGGCATCTGATTGTGCCTGTAACTGATCTGAATAGAATTGTTGGGGATGCTGAGATCTTGAAAACAAAAAGGCACGGCCTAGAGGGAGAAGGTTGGGATCCGCTTGGCCTCTCTAATCTGGGTTGCAACAATAGACATTACTGAAACATGGTGGGATGGCTCTCATGACTGGACTATTAATCTGGATATTATAACCTTATTAATGAAAGATATGGGCAATGGTAAAAGGGGAGAAGGGATTTGTCTGTATGCTAAGCCTGAATTTAAAAAAGGTATAAAAAAGTTTCCTAAGTTACAAATGTTTCCTAAAAAAGCCACTAATTAGTAGAGAAATATGTATTATATTAAAAAGTTGAATGTACTTACATATTTATATGCTGGGTACTGCTATCTGGAATTGCACATCCCTAGGACACTTACATTACAGTGTGTACAGGTTGCATAGCATCTGGGTACAGTTTGTGACTTCCAGAGGAAGTGCCGGCAGTCACATGGTTGCTGAGGTCACAACTTTTTTCTCTCTGTGTCTCCTTGTGGAAAATGTAAACACCAACAGCAGTGATGCAAGCTGCATGTGTAATGTGGTGTTCATGTGCTGCACAGATTGGAACTTGTTAGAAAGCACTATTTATTGAGTCTTACTACATAATCCAGGCTGCTTTGCAGGACAGATAGAAACCCTAAATGTTTCAGCCTCCTGACTGGCCAAAACATTTTTTCAACTGAATGTTAATTTAGCCTGGGTTTGGAGAGGGTGTTAACCCTGTTTTCCAATTGTCAGAAATTACAAGATATTTTGCAAACTTGAAGGTAAGTGTTTAAAATGTTTATTTTGGTATTTTTTCATGCAAAACAAAAGTTTGCAAACACTACATATTCTCCTCTATCAGACGCACTCATAACCCAGGAAAGATATGTATGCTGTAAGCCTATAGTCAGAGAAGATATTTATGGTGGAACTAGCGGTAATATTGAATGTTTGTGGGTAGAGTTAAATAGCAGAGCAGCAAATTCCAAAAAATATTGGTAGGAGTATGCTATAAACCCCAAAATATAGCGCAAAGTGAGGAAATACAATTATTATTACAGATTAGAAATGCAGCCAAGCATGGGTAAGTTCTAATAATGGGAGATTATAACTACCATGAAATAAACTGGATAAATGAGACCAGCAGTTCAGCTAAGGGGAGCAGGTTCTGGAGTACACTCAGGGATCATTATCTGGCCCAGGTTATACAACAGCCTACTAGAAATGAGGCCATCTTGGATTTAGTAGTTATCACAAATAATACTGATAAGGTATCAAATAGTGAAATAGGTCAACCTTTGGGAAACAGTGATCACAGTCTCATTTGAGATTGAATTCAAAAAAACAAAAACTGCAATGGGCCAATAATATTAAAAGGGCAGATTTTAACGGTCTAATACAAAGTATAGACTGGGACAGAGGACTGACAGGTAAAAATACTGACAATAAATGGGCAACGTTCAAATCCTTACTAAATGTGCATACTTATTATCATATACCATGTGGGAATAAAAGTAAAAGGAGTAAATCACATCCAATGGTGCTTAACAATGAGTTAAAGAGTTAAAGTAGCGAGTTTCCAATCTTGTAGGGTGCTTTGGAAAAAACACTTTCTGCAAAGATTCTAAGCTCAAAACAGGGCCCTCCATTTTCTGCAGTTTGTTAACATTGTATTTTTCCTTGTTCACATCTCTTGTACACCGCTACGGAATATGTCCGCACATCACAAATAAAAGCTAACAATAATAATAATAATAATAATAATATACAAACAAGAGGGGACAGAGACTGCTTTACGTGAGTACAAGGAATTGACCAAGGCAGCGATCAAATTTGGGGAATTATAGACCAGTGAGCCTCACTTCTGTAGTGGGAAAGCTTTTCGAAGAGTTAATAAGGGATAATATACAGGAATATGTCTATTTGAACAGGATTATAAGTAGGAGCCAACATGGATTTATGAGGGATAGGTCATGTCAAACAAATCTAATTTGTATCTATGAAGAGGTTAGTAGGAACCTGGATCAAAGCAACTCAGTGGATGTAGTCTTTTTGGATTTTGCAAAGGCTTTTGATACAGTGCCACATGGGAGACTATTGAGCAAACTAAGGGATACAGGAATTGCAGCAAATATCTGCTCACGGATCGAGAGCTGGCTAAAAGACAGGAAGCAAAGAGTTGTTGTAAATGGACTACTGTGGAAATAGGCCCTATCCTTTATTAACATATTTATTAATGACTTAGAAGTAGGATTGGAAAGTATTGTCACCATTTTTTGCTGATTACCAAAGGGATTTACATAAATTAGAGAAATGGGCAACTAAATGGCAGATGAGATTTAATACAAATAAATTAAAATGTATCTTAATAAAACAAATATAGGAAAGTCAGATATTGAAAGGGATTTGGGAGTACTTGTGGACAACCACCTAGGTAGCAGTTCTTAATGCCAAGCAGCAGCTGCAAAGGCAAGTAAAATATCAGCATTTTTTTAAAGAAGGGTATAGAAGAAAGGGAAGCAAATATAATTCTGCCACTATACAAAAGTACGCCTTCATTTGGAATATGGATATTTTGGGCACCACTTCATAAAAAGGACATTTTAGAGCAGGAAAAAGTACAGAGGAGGGCAACAAAACTAATAAGGGGAATGGAGGGGCTAAGTTATGAAGAAAGACTAACCAAATTAAACTTACTTTCTCAAGAAAAAAAATGAGTCTAAGAGGGGATATGATTACCTTATATAATTATACCCAGGGTCAATATAAGGCTTTGTTGGGGGAACTTTTTGTGCCAAGAGATTTTCAACTATAAGTAGTGAGTTTCCAGGTGCTTTAGAAAAAAAAAATTCTACAAAGATTCTAAGCTCAAAACAGGGCCCTCCATTCCTTCAGTTTGGCCTATTCTAAACCCCTGTAAAGCTCTACTAAACATATCGGGGCTTTACAAATAAAAGTTAATATATCCCCTGTGACTCGTCTTCCCCTCTCCCTCGTGTTTCTTTCCTCCCCCTCCCTTGTGTCTCTTTCCCCCCTCTCCCTCCCCTGTGTCTCTTACCCCCTCTCCCTCCCCTGTGTCTCTTAACCCCGCCCCTGTGTCTCTTCCGCCCCGTCCCTTCCCTGTCTCTCTCTCCCTCCACCTCCCTTCTCCCTCCCCTGAGTATTTTTCCCCTTCGGAATCTTTTTTCCTCTGTCCCTTTACCCCCTCCTCCCTCCTGTGTCTCTTCCCCCTTTACCCCTCTGTCTCTTCACCATCCTCCTAGAATTATGTTACCCTTAAACTAACCATACCCCTCACCCTAACAGTTTACCTAAGCCAGTTTACCCACACACATCTATATATATATATATATATATATATATATATATATATATATATATTACACACCTCCCCCACACACCCCAGGCATATAAATCCCCCTCATGTCACACACAGTAGATAAGTATAAACACCTGTTATTATAAATACCCCATAATACATATATAGCCCCCACACTGCAGACACATAAATACACATATATATAGATTACATGCACCTCCCACACTATCTGTACATAACTAGATCAGTACAAACTCACAGCTCAGGCCTCTCCACCGCTTCCTTCTTATGAGCCCCTCAGTCGCTGATTTATGACGTCACACGCAAAGTCTGCAAGACGACAACGTGTAGCGTCCGTCTGAATATAGGGAAGGATCCGTCATGTTTGTTATGGGCAATGTTTGGGAACCCGTCATATTCATATGTGATAACGTGTAGCGTCCGTCAGAATATAGGGAAGGACCCGCCATGTTTGTTATGGGCAATGTTTGGGAACCCGTTATATTCATATGTGATAAACTGATTGTGTCCTTACTCCAACGCGGCCTAAATCATCATTTAGTACAATTAATTAATTTAAATATGTAATTAAAGTAACATGCTGTGTGTAGGTAGATCAAGACATCCAATGGTAGAAGCCCTTCACTCTGCTTCCCTATAAGTTTATTTGTGCTGTGGATTGTGGGAGTTGTAGTTATTTGTAGTCACGTCCTGTATGTGTAATCGGCCTGTACACTGCGGGTGCTGCTGGGACACTGTTTATGTATTCATTCTCTGGGTTACTCTGACTTCCTGTGTATAAATATAGGTGTCAGCCCCATATCCGGGTTATATTTACATTTGTTGTGTGAGTGTGTGATAGATGATACATACATAAATACATACACACTTGGTTTGGATATATATATATACATGTGTACAGCAATTTTTCTTTAGCTATGTAAATACCATGTCACACAGGGAAAAGCAATAGGAAGGAGGTCAAAATGCTTTAGGATACACACGCAATAAGCCCCTTTGGCGCTCATTGCACATGCGCAAGCCTGTAACTTTTACGATTGTGTGACGACAACTCGCAATTACGACAACTGTTCTAGTGGATATATATATATATATATATATATATATATATATATATATAAATGTTATGGGACAAAGATTTCATGGGCATAACATAATGCTCCATAGCGCCAAATCTAGTAGTGGCCAAATCTAGTAATGCATGATGAAATTTAATTTAGCTTTTTTTTTGTGTCCCCTACTCACTTAATCTGGTGGTGGGGGGGGGGGGGGGATTTGTCCATCCCCCACAAACCAGAACTCGTACACCCCTGCTATCTGCTTATCTATCTGTGTATCTAGCTGCGCATCTATCTGTGTATCTACCTGCGTATCTATCTGCTTAACTGACTGTGTATCTATCTGCTAATCCATCTGCTTGTTTATCTGTGTATCTATCTGTTTATCTAACTTAGTATCTAGCTGTATATTTATCTTCGTATCCATATGTGTATCTATCTGCTTATCTATCTGCATATCTATCTGTCTATCTGCTTATCCTGACCTAGTTATTAGTTGACTAAGGTTCATTCCAGAAATAACCCATAAATAATAACACTACACAGTTATTTTTGGTAAAGAAAAAGGCCACAGCTTTATTAAATATTTTAACAATTTCCAAATCGAGTGGTGCTGTCAAAACCATGTGATGCAGAACTCAAGGGAACCCGGTGCCCCAAGACCATGAGAACTCAAGGGAACCCCATGTTCCAAGACCATCAGAACGCAAGGGAACCCCATGTTCCAAGACCATCAGAACGCAAGGGAACCCCATGCCCCAAGACCATCAGAACTCATGGGTACCCCGTGCCCCAAGACCATCGGAACTCAATGGAACCCCATGCTCCAAGACCATCAGAACTCAAGGGAACCATATGCCCCAAGATGTCTGACATCAACACACAATATCTTTTACTGAATAAACATACACTGGGCAAGCAGCCCAGCCAAACCAATACAGCTGTGACAATTTACATTTTTATTAGAAACAATAGAATTTATACATAAACCAACACATTTTTTTAATCAAGTGGATGTGATGCAGAACAAAAGGGACCCCCGTGCCCCAAAAGGCCTGACCATCAACACAGATATTGGTAAACAGTAGAATTAGTGAAACGCTTACAGTCCCTATAGTCCTTTACAACGTAATAACTATAAAGACCAATAACAATAATCTTTATTATAATTGGTAAATAATGGTGAACTTAGATTAAAAGTAGTTTTTTTGAGAAACTACCTTTATCCGCCTGCAGGGAAAATAGCACAGCAGGAACTTAGTGATTGGAGGAGATTATTATTTTTAACCAGAAGTTCTCCCAGACAGATATTCCCTTGTATGTGGTGCTGTATATATTGTGTATGAGTTGAGTGGGTTCCAGTACGCTTAAAGTCTATACATATCATAATTGGACATATTTACAGTCACACTTGTTGCTCTCACACATCTCCCATATATTCCAACTCCTCATACACATACTTTTGTTTACACCACTGGTAACTGCTCCTATTCCACACAACTGTCCTCTCATTGATTTCCTCCTATCTCACATATATGGTAGATCCCTGGTGTAGATAAGGACTGAGGAATATGGCACTATATCCGTAAATTGTTTGAACGTGTGATTATAAGCTGGGGTAATCACCTACTGAATTGTTAGTTACTCTAAATCTCCTTAAATGTCCATACTCTAGGAAAAAGGAAAAATGGGAGAAAAGCTCCCCTCACTATCACTCCGGCACCTAGGGATATCTGGCGGGACAACCAGTTTAAATGGGCATTGCTGCTCTCAATCTTAAATGTAGCCGATTTGCTTCCTTTTTTATTCTGGTAGCACCCCCTCAGGTTCTTCCTAAGGCTAGCAGGTCATAAATAGTATTAAGACTAGTATGCCATTCACGCTCTGACTTCTTCCCTTGCTGTATCCCTGCAGGTATCGGATGGCGTCTGACGTCACTAGGACGCAATACACACTATGATGACGGCCCTACGCGCGTTTCGAACTCCTGCTTCGACGGGAGCCGACGCAGGCCTGCAGAGGGAGCCCTTTTATTGAGGTAAATGGTTAACCCTTTTTTGTACATTTTAACCTCTTCAATTCCAGGAACAAGTGTGTGTCGGAGGATTCTTTTCAAATCCAAGGATTCACTCATTGTCTGAATATCAACCTTATATACATTGAAAGGTTAATTCTATTGAGTAGTGGTCCAGCAGCAACAGGTTATCTGAATCTTCTTATCAGAACCCACTACTTGTATTCATCCATTTCCAAATTGCTAGATTTTTCTCTTCTTCAACATAAATTTAATATCAACCTCATGTTATCCATATTGAGCAAAACATGACAGGCTTACCCAAAGATGTGCAATACACTTAGACTCATCATTTATCAAATGCAGTCTATTCTGCTATCGTAAATACATATTCTATTGCATAGTATTCTTATGTTTCATTTTTAGACATCTCATAGACAGTGTAACATTTTTCTTAATACACTGTTATGTATTTAAATTTAAACCATCTCATAGACAGTATAGCACTATTCTCAGTACACTGTCACATCAGATGGTCACTCTGACCATTGTACTTCTAATGATTTTTCCTCACTCTGCCCACATATTGTATCACTTATTTTGACCCTTCTATATGTTCTCTCAAAATTAGTAGAAATGGTTCTATGTGAGGTATGGGGTAATTTGATGAGAAGTATTTCCCAGTTCATTGTTACAAAAACACCTAGAAGTCGATCTTATCATTTAACCCATTTAGGGTCATTGTGTCCAATAGAACTATCCATTTACTCTTACTTTTTAAGAGTTCCTCCTCTAAATTACCCCTCCTAATTACCAGGGTCACCTTTTCCAAAACCCAACATTTGATATTCGGCTTTGAGTCATGGTATAGTAGGAAGTGCCTGGCCACTGATGTCAGGTTTTTTTCTTTCCTCTTTATCCTTAGGTCCATTCCTGATGTTACACAGATGCCGTCTGAGTTCACGTGAGGTGATGCCTACATACTTTTTTTGACACTCACACTCTAAACAGTAGATTACACCAGTCGAAACACAATTATAGAATCCACCTACACACAGCATGTTACTTTAATTACATATTTAAATTAATTAATTGTACTAAATGATGATTTAGGTCGCGTTGGAGTAAGGACACAATCAGTTTATCACATATTAATATGACAGTTTCCCAAACATTGCCCATAACAAACATGGCGAATCCTTCCCTATATTCTGAGGGACGGTACACGTTGTCATTGAATTTTTGTCATGTATGGGCAGAACTTACATTTGCCACATTGGTAGGTTCCTGATGGGAGACTGTTTCTTGTTCTAGATCTTATCATTTAACCCATTTGGGGTCATTGTGTCCAATAGGACTATTCATTTACTCTCTCTTTTTAAATTACCTAATTCCCAGGGTCACCTTTTTCCAAAACCCAACATTTGATATTCAGCTTTGAGTCATGAACACAAATAGTTACATAGTAATTGAGGTTAAAAAAACACTTTTAGTCCATCAAGCTCAACCTTTTTAGATCTCCTCTGATCTGCAATATGCAGATTCATTGTTAATTGATCATTGATCCAGAGAAAGCAAACAGAAAAAAACAAGTGAAACGTTGCCAATTGTCTCAAAAGGGGACAAAAATAAATACAATTCCATCCTGACCCCAGATACTGGCACTGGGACTTCTCCCTGGATCAATACTAACTCTCTAATTATCCAGGATAACCCTGAATGCCCTTGTTTTATAAAAATATATCCAGTCCCTTTTTAAAGTTATCTATCGAATCCGCTTTCACCACCTCCTTTGGTAGAGAATTCCACAGATTAAGTACCCTTGGATGTATCCCATCAGGACCTGGGGCTTTAGTAACATTTATTTTTTCCAACCTCTCTTGGATTTCTTACTGCATTAATTAATTATTTTGGTAGTGTAGTCCCATTATGTTGCTGTGTCCGAACCACTGGTACCTCCCCTGTGTATACCGAAGAAAATAACCTATTTAGCTCATCTGCCTTTTCTTTGTCACTAATTATCAGACTGTGTCACATGGTAATGTTCCTATAGCTTCCTTCCTCGCCTTCTTCCCAGTAATATATTTATACACATGTTTAGGCTTAGTCTTACTCTCCTTTACATATAACGTGTCATTTTCTATTTTAGCCAGTCTAATAGCCATTTTGCTGCCTTGGTGATTTCCATGTACTTGCGTAAAGTAGTCTCTGTCCCCTCTTTGTATAATATAAATGCCTTTTTTTACTCCTCATCTTCATCTTTAAGTCATTATTAAGCCACATGGGATGTGATTTACTCTTTTTATTTCCACACGGTATATGCCGATGTGTATGTATATTTACTAAGGATTTAAATGTTGTCCATTTATAGTCAGTATTTTTACCTATCAGTTCTCTGTCCCAGTCTATACTTTGTATTGCTGCCCTTAGACCGTTAAAATCTGCCCTTTTAAAATTAAGAGTTTTTTTTGGCTGCTTACAGTTTTTTTTTATTTTTTTTATTCAATCTCAAACGAGACGGTGTTGTGATCACTTTTTCCCAAAGGTTGTCCTATTCCAACATTTGATACTATATCAATATTATTTGTGATGACTAAATCCAACATGCACAAGTGAGCTAGAAGTGGCTGATCTCAGAGTGGGTTATCATATCCATAGAACTAACCTTTTAAGGTCAGTTTGTTCTCTGCTGACCACCTCTGACTTATTTGTTTTGTCTAAATCCAAGATGGCCTCATTTCTAGCAGATTCTTGTACAGTATAACCTGGGCCAGATAATGATCCCTGCTCCCCTTAGCTGAACTGCTGGTCTCATTCATCCAGTTTATTTCAGGGTAATTAAAATCTCCCATTATTAGAACTTGCCCGTGCTTATCTGCATTTCCAATCAGTAACAATTATTTCCTCACTTTCAATTATATTTGGGGGTTTATAGCACACTCTTACTAATATTCTTTTGGAATTTATTGCTCTGCTAGTTAACTCTACCCACAAACATTCAACATTACCGCTAGTTCCAGCATAAATATCTTCTCTGACTATAGGCTTAAATTCAGGCTGAACATACAGACAAATCCCTCCTCCTCTATTACCATTGCCCCTATGTTTCCTAAACAGGTTATAACCATCCAGATTAACAGTCCAGTCATGAGATTCATCCCACCACGTTTCAGTAATGCCTATTAGATCCCATTTTTCATTAACTGCTAATAATTCTAACTCTCCCATTTTTCCTGGCAAGCTTCTGGCATTATCAAGCATACACCTTATGTTATGAGTCTGTAGTTCTGAAGTGCAAGCCACTGTACTTGAGTTACTTAGCAGTACCTCCCTATTAAATATACTAACCCTCCCCATCTCCTCCCCCTTGACTCGTTAATTTGTTTCTTACCCCCTCTACACTTTCTACCCCATTACTTATATCTAGTCCCTCCCACCCCACCTACTAGTTTAAAAACTCCCCCAGCCATTCTACCATCCTATCCCCTAGCAAAGCCGCTCCCTCTTCAATTGAGTGGTGCTTGCCAAAACCATGTGATGCAGAACTTTATGGAACCCCGTGCCCCAAAATATATGACCATCAAAACACAATACATTTTACTGAATAAACATACGCCGGTCAAGTTTAACACCCATCGCACCACTGACTTTGACCAATAAAATTAAAGTATTCTGGTATTCTGCCTAGCACCCAAACCAGGTCAAAGACCCACTTTCCTGAACCCTGTACGGCAGTGGGTTCTCTTGACCTAGGTATTAGTTGACTAAGGTTCATTCCTGAATTAACCCATATATAATGACACTACACAGTTATTTTTGGTAAAGAAAAAGGCCACAGCTTTATTAAACATTTTAACAATTTCAAAATTGTGTTGTGCTGCCAAAACCATGTGATGCAGAACTCAAGGAAACCCCCGTGCCCCAAGAGGTCTGACCATCAACACACTATCAGCCTTATTAAATTGCGATTCAGTAAATTTAAAAGGGCTCTATTTAAGCACACAGCATATTTTTTTTACAGACGTTTTTAGTTAGTGAACTTCTATCCAAAAGCAAGGTCTTCACTAAATAAAAACTTCTGTAAAAAAAATATGCTGTGTACTTAAATAAAGCCCTTTTAAATTTACTGAATCGCAATTTAATAAGGCTGTACATCTTTTAATGAATAAACATACACTGGGCAAGCATAAAGAAGCACACAACTTTTTAAGTAGCTCAATGGTCTTCTAGAATCCTTCCTAACCATCCCATCTTTATACCCTTTAAAGCTTGTCTAATGATAAATTATTTTGTATAATCTCTAATCCCTACCATTTAAACCAGAAGGCTAAAGTCACCATATGTCTCTCAATCACAGAAGGAGATACACCTCTTTTTGGCAATATAGGACAAAATATAGTAAAGTCTCAAAATCAGATATTTTGGCCATTCCAGGATCCTGGATGATGAACATTTCTAAAGTTATCCCAATCTTTCCACATTCGGAGTAGGCCAACCAAGTGGATTCTGCTACGGCCGATCTTATCAAAGGAATTAGACCAACTCCCATAGATGATCTGGACAAGGAGTTCCTAAAACATAGTCTGTGGGGCAAGTTCCCAAAAATGTTGCCCTTGAAACAGAGGTAAAGCATCAGCAATCACATTCTTACAACCTGGTACATGTTTTGCTCTACACAAAATATTCTTCTTCAAACGTTGAAAAACCAACTGTCTCAGTAATTTAATCCCTTACACTGAAGAGGGACTTAATTTGTTCATAGCCTAATCAACACCATGGTTGTAGCAGTTAAATACTACATACTGATCCTGTAACTTATCACCCCAGAGCAACAATAATGGGGAACAAGACCAGAGCTAACTACCTGCTGCATCTCTATAAAGATCCAACTGTACATTACTGTGGTGCATTTTCTGAATTAAGGATCTACCATTAAAATGAAAATCAAGTGGCCCCTATCTGCACCATTGGTATTTGGACAAGGAGTGCATCAAGGATGCCCTTTATCTGGACAGCTGTATACACTGGCCATAGAGCCATTCCTCTGTCTATTGAGTTAAGGCACAGGACTGATGTTGAAGGAGCCAGACATGCTGATTGTCCTCTTAGCTTATGCCCCTCCCTATCACACTCTAATAACTTCCTGTATACTAACAGTGTTTCCTCTCTCTGCAGACATTATTCCTGCACAAATCCAACAGAACTACACACAAGTCCCACTTCTAAGACATTATTCCTGCACAAATCCAAAAGAACTACACACAAGTCCCACTTCTAAGACATTATTCCTGCACAAATCCAACAGAACTACACACAAGTCCCACTTCTAATGTATATTGAAGACACTTGAAGGAGCTAAATTTACTTCTGCCATCTGTACTTTTATTAATAATATTTTGCATTTAACTGTTATTATTTTGGGGGACATTATTACTTTCTTGCCTTATTTCATACTATAGTTTGTATCTGTAACCCCTCCCCCATCCTCCTTTTGTTCAAATCTTCCCTTAACCCCCCCCCCCCCCACTATCACATTCTAATAACTTCCTGTTTCCTCTCTCGGCAGACATTATTCCTGCACAAATCCAACAGAACTACACACAAGTCCCCTCCCACCCTAACCCTCAACCCACCCACCCTTAATTGCTCTAAATTTATTGAATCACACAAATTTCGTTCAGCTGATCAATTAGGAACACCTGCTAACTATTCCTAATTTAACCTTTACACAATGTTCCCTCCTGCCTTCTTCTTCTTAACCTGCTGCCTTTTCCTCAGGCTCTTCCTCTCAACTTATCCATATCATGTCTCCAGCATAACCATCTCACTTTCCATGCTCTCATCTCGTCTTTTATGCTGCCATGATCTACACTCCTTCCTCCACCCATTATCTCCTCCCCCATCTCAAACTCATAAGCAGAAACATTTCTGTGTGTCCCATTTGCATCTCCCTTCCTTCTCTCTCCTTCTGGCTTCTGGAGACACATTTCCTAACAGAGGGCCTGACCTGACATCTCCACTAGCAGTTACATTATCTGACCACTAGGGACGGATAACATATTACACACCTGAGCCATTCACCTCACAATGTCACATACCTTTCTACCTAAGTAAACTTTCACTCTCTTCCTCGCTACCCCCTTTCTGTTCCTCCCCAAGTTTCTGCCTCTTCTATCCCCTTTAGATTGTAAGTAGCGAGTTTTCAATCTTGTAGGGTGCTTTGGAAAAAAGCACTTCCTGCAAAGATTCTAAGCTCAATACAGGGCCCTCCATTTTTCTGCAGTTTGTTAACATTGTATTCTTCCTTGTCCTTATCCCCTGTACAGCGCTACGGAATATGTTGGCGCGATATAAATAAAGATTAATAATAATAATAATAATAATAATAATGATGTGCTACTTGTGACCCAGGACCAGTTGATCTTGATCTGGAAAATAATGAAGAATTCAAGACAATGGTTAGGGTCAAGTATATCTTAAGTTTTGGTTAATCGTGAAACAAACAAAAAGGCTTTCACTTACAAAGTACTTGACATTTCTTAACCTCTGTTTGTTGAAATTAGTGTTTTATTTGCTGTCTTGACAACCCTGATAATTATACTTGCTTCACACTCCCCTTTGAAAACTATGGAGCTTAAATTACTGCTGGATGGAAGTTCGAGCCTAGCTGGGGACATAGCCCAGACTGAAGACTTGTCGCACTTAAAGTGTACTAACTCCAAACTATTTTAATTAGCCCATCACAAGTTGTACATCCTTAAACGCATCCTGCACACAAAATAAACCCTTAAACAATAAAAAAATGATCCTGAGCCTACTAGGCTTTAATAACTCACCGAAATTGGCTCTGTAGTGTGTAGAAATAAAAAATTACCAGACCAAGATACCACAAAAGAAATAGTACGGATTCAAGCGTAAATAAAAAAGAAAATCCAGATACAAATAGATAATAAACTTTGGATCTTACAACAAAAAATATCATATAGCGAGTCAAATGAATGGATATATAGAAGGCTTAAGGAGACAAAGACAGAATTATAAAAGGATACAAAGACTGATTGATCTGAAAGGAAAATCTAATTATAGACTATGCGATATAGGTAAGATCTTTCAAGAATACTATAGCACTCTATATAATTTAGAAGGGAATGCTGGCTTTTGTAAACTATCTAGACATCAAGAGAACTGATAACCTCTTTATTGGGTAATTCTAATACTCAGAAAGTACATTTACACCATAGAGAGTTGTTAGGTAAAAAGTTCTCAGTGAACGAAATTGACTCCGGAATTAATTTCTCAAAGAGTGGTAAGGCTCCGGGGCCAGATGGCTTCCCTCCATGCGATTACAAACTATTTAAGATACAACTACTAGAACATCTATCTAAGGTGTTTAATGAGATCAAAAGTAGGGGAGTAGCCCTAAGGAGATCATGGAAGCTGCCATCATCAGTATTCCTAAAGAGGGCAAGGACCTAATATTATGTATGAATTATAGACCTATTTCATTATTAAATCAGGATATAAAGATATACGCAAACCTTTTTAGCACAGAGGTTAGATCCATTAATACACTTTTTGGTGGACCAAGACCAAACAGGCTTCATAAAAAAACGACGACAAGGGGCGGTGTGACAAAGATAGCCATCTACCAGAGGGATTTTTATAACGAAAGGTTCCGCAACACATAGATTTATGATGGGTCCAGAAGTAGTTCTTAACTTTAAGAAAAAATTGAAAATAAAAATCTACATAAACGTTCTTACTAAACATTCAGGAACACCCTGACTACACCCGGGCAGCTTCTCTGCTCTGGAGAAATATGATTCACAAAGAAAAAAATCTTCCAGCGGAGGTTCTTGTGGATCGGATACAACAGTCTCTGATATGTGATATAGTGCCACCTTGTGGCCAGGATATAAACAGTCTCTTATATGTGGTATAGTGCCACCTTGTGTTCAGGGTACTGGCCCACCCTTCTCTCCCACTCCCAGGGACACTTGTAACGAATACCAAGTATACTCTAGAAGATAAAGCCTAACAACAGTCTCTTCCCTGGGGGTAATAAAGAACAAAAGGAGTTTCTGACCTTTCAGTATTGTAGTCGGCCTTGCAGGTGGCTTCAATCTGCAGCACAGGTCCTCAGCAGATTGGGCATGTTTCCAACAGCAGCTTCCTTGGTTTGTCTCTCTCTCTCTAATTCCAGCATCCACACTTCCTGTGTATGTCCTCTTACTTTCCCCCAGACTCCATTCTCTGTCTGTTAGTTCCTAGGGATTTAAATAGTCTTCTTGACACTTTTAATTGCTTTAATTTTGTCAGCACTGGACTAATGGACCTGATCAACCTAGTGTTGACATATCTTCCTTCTATAATGTATCCGTGGGTCCGCCTGACTTTTTGACAGCGGATAACGTACAAAAGTTGATTGATATCTTTGCCATGGCGAAAAAGAGAAGGTTACCAGTAGTTGCGGGCACCTTAGAAGCCGAAAAGGCGTTCAACTGCATCAACTGGGACTTTATGGAGGCAACATTAGAAGCTTATGGTCTTGGGAAGACATATATAAGAGCTATTATGGCTCTATACACCAATTCGCCTGCAACTGTTTTATGTAATGACGCATTTGATATAAGAAACGGGACCAGACAAGGAAGTCCCCTGTCCCCCCTGATATTCACTTTATGTATTGATTCTGTAGCTAATACTATAAGAGGTGAAAATTATATAAAGGGGATTGAAATTGGTAAAATATTGTCAAAGATATCACTCTTTTGCCAGTGACATAGTTGTAAACATGTCAGATCCAGTAAAATCAATAAGAAAATTATTGGCAGTTATTAAAAAATTATGGGATAGTTTCTTATTATAAGATCAATAATCATATATCTGAAATTTTATGACTTAATCTACCCATGGAAATGTTGATTGAATTAAGAGAAACTTATGCCTTTAGTTGGGATCATAACTCTATAACACATCTGGGGATAAAAATTGGTCCAAAGCTGTCGACTCTAGTGACCAATAACTTAGACCAGCTATATACCCCGATATGTAATATCTGTAAAAAAATGGGTTAGCTTTCATCTATCATGGATTGGTCGAATTTCATTGATTAAAACAGGAATTATACCAAAAATAAACTATGTCCCAAGATGTATTCCCTTAAAACGTCCGATGGGAATTTTATTAAAACTTCAAAGGATAATTGATACATTTATTAATAGAGGCCGTAAAGTACGAGTTAATGGACTGTGGACGAAAGGAAAAAACAGATGTGGTGGATTGGCATCTCCAAATCTAGTAGATGATGTAGAGACTATAGGCATTAGCCATCTATTGAAATATAATGAAAGTAAAATCCCCCCTAAATGCATCCTAATCGAGAGAGAACTAGTAAAAGAGTTTTGACTAGAACACTTGATTTGAATGAAAGAAATTTCTAGAGACGTTGTAATTAAATTACCTCTGATAGTTAAAAGCTGCTTAAATATATGGTATAAAGTCAATATTAAATGGAAACTATTATCATTCCCGTCACCATTAACTCCAATTCAAATGATACACGACCTATATGGTTCAACAACAAGGGTAGTTTGGGAGCATTGGGGTCTGCTTACGATCCGAGATCTATGGAAGGATGGCCATATAAAATTATTTGAGGCATTAAAAAATTCTTAGAAAGTCCCCGGCACCTTTTGGTTACAATATGGGTCATTAAGACATATGATCTTTAACTCAGAATATAGCCAGGTACTTTCCTATGTTGAAAAAGAACTAATAAAGACAAATAGAAAATTCTCTATCTCTAACCGTGGTAGTATCTTAGATGCTGAAAGATGTAAGCGGAAATCATTGGCAATGATTAAATGGGAAATAGAGATAGGAAAGACTTGGGATGGAAATGTTTGGTTTGATGCATGTGCATTGACAGAAAAGTTTATTATATGCAGTTCGTTAAGAGAAAATCACCTTAAAGTTCTTCATAGATGGTATAGGGTACCGAGAGTGTTAAATAAAATAGACCCAACTGCAAAGAAATAGGGTCACAGACCCATATGTGGTGGCTGTGTGAGAAAGTCCAGCATATGTGGAATATGTGTTTTCAACATATTTCTAAGATCTTAAATAAAGAATTATGTCCGTCACTGGAAGTAGTCCTTTTTCACATCTTTCCTACCCTTATAAACACAGAGGCATTTTGGCTCATATACTTTTGGTAGTAAATGGCTATTAGCACAAACATGGAAAACAGACTATCTACCCTCATGGACTGAAATTAGAACAATTGTAAATCGTAATAGAGACTTGGAAATGGATTTTGTAGTAACCAATGGGGGGTATAAAAACAAAATGATCTTGAAATGGTCCCCATGGAATAAATACATAGAAGCAAATATCTAAAGTGACTGAAGTATAGGGTTTGAGCTCTCGGCACCTTATTTATTTACCTGTGTATTATTATTATTATTCTGCCTTGGCTGAAAGAATCCTCCTTGTGACGTGGAGTGGATGGGCTTCTCTGTGACCGGCTTCATGGAGAGGTTTTCAGTGTTGACCAGCAGGCTCCCAGCCAGTATACGTTAAATCTTATTTGCCATTTTACTGCCCATTCCTCTACCTTCATGGGACTGAGCTTGTCCCACCTCTATCTGACCTGTTACACAAAGATGAGAAAACCAGGTGAGGTGGTCATTAGGCCAATTAAGAGTGCTTGCTTAGTCAACTGAGCTTTCCAAAAGAATGGTAATAATTCAGCTGTAGATAAATTCACTGGGACATCCTGGCCAGGGGTAGAGCTATGGTCTCACTCTTACCAGCCTAGGTAGAGCAATGGTCTCACCATAACCAGTTCACCTTCTTCTGCCCATCACAGCCTCATAATTTAAATATATATATATTTTCTGAAGAATAATGGTCTCCTCTGTTTAGTACACTACACTTTTGTTTGGTAGTGAACATGGGGGAGGATCCTTACTGCTGCTGCCTTTGCCCAGCTACCTGACACTACCTCCTTGTTCGCAGATTTCCTCTCACTACATCCATCAGCCCCATATTGCCTCACCCTGCCAGGGGGGGGGGGGGGGAAACACGGATGTGGGTTGATACATTAAGCAGAAACTTCTGGTGCTCATTTGGAATTGCCAGATGCTGCTCTACTCCCTAGTGTCTCCTGTGTGATCAAAGTATAGTCATAAAGTGATACGCTTCACCTAACAGCAAAACCACTCATCTGGGATCTGAAGACAGTCGATGAACAGATAAAGAGAGTGTTGATAAGAAAGGTGGAAGAAATCCAAGGGAACTTTCCCAGTACCTCATGGAGAGAGGGGAATGATGAGGGGGTGTGGTTGAATTATTTTGGTGCTGTGTTAAATATCTGTGTCAGAGGAATAAACACAGTCTAAGCAAGGGAGTGCATGCTTTTATTTCTTGTATTCTGGGATATCCTACGTAAGGGATAGGGAAATTTGGTTATTTTTATTATTTTTTAATAAATTAGTAAGAGCCTGTAACCTGTGATTTCCAGCGTTCCTGAAAAATATTCAGGAGACATGCTGGGCACTGAGAGATTTAGCCCCTAAAACCACAACCCAAAGGGATTACTGTAGCTGAAAGCAGGAGAATCTTGGGGTGCACACGGCCCCCTGTCCCTGGCTTGTGACAGACCTCTGTGAAACCTGTTGATGCCATGTAAGGCTTAGTGTATCTGTCCCATTTATGTCATGTGATCTCCCTGGTTAGAGGCCGCCTTTTAGAGACTGTTGTACAACACATGCAGGTTTTAAACTGAATATCAGTCATGTTGACAAATATCCCTCTAAATGATGAAAGAGTAACAAGGTTTATACAAAAAGTATCCTCATGTATGTGCTATAGAGAGATACAGCGTATCTACATGTATGTGCTATAAAGAGATGCAATTGTGTGTGACTTACAACTGGTAAATAATAATCATGAGAAATTAATCTACCCCAGACAAGGAGTTCAGTAAAACTAATAAGACCCAAAATACAATGATTTTGAACACACACAAGCCTCATTAGTTTTACTACCTGTAAGGGGATGAAAAACTGAGGAAGCTGCTGAGAGCGGAAAACGCATTTATGCTATCATCACAATATAACTGGGACTTTTGTACCTGACAACCACAATAGCTTTGGATGACCCTACCACCAGAGATCGACAAGAACAATCTCACCAATGCTTTTATATACCTCATATTTTTTGAGGGTATTCAAGATGAGAGTCCAATTATTCTAGTTGCACATATTGTGTATCCAATAGTTTACCTTTTGAATTAACTGCACTAGATAGTGGTGAGATTTATTTTTGTTTATCAGCATACTTGATACGTTTGTGAACAGTATCAAACAAAGGAGAGCAGCCCCAAGATATATATAGAATATACGCTGAATAATATACGACCATTGTAGTCCATCGGAACTAAGTCATTGGAAGGATCTGGAAAATCTGAGTGCGAGGCTACTAATTGGGATCCACTAGCCCAAAAACTTCTCTTTTCTACCAAAGAGTGGAGGCAGCATCTGACATCATCAGGTAAATGCATATAGGGGGAATCAACACAACATTTTATAGAAAACATATATACACATATAGACTGGGCCACAGGGCAGTATTCCAACATGATAACGACCCCAAACACACCTCCAAAACAACCACTGCCTTGCTAAAGAAGCTGAAGGTAAAGCTGATGGACTGGCCAAGCATGTCGCCAGACCTAAACCCTATTGAGCATCTGTGGGGCATCCTCAGACGTAAGGTGGGGTAGTTCAAGGTCTCTAACAGCCACCAGCTCCGTGATGTTATCATGGAGGAGTGGAAGAGGAATCCAGTGGCAACCTGTGAAGCTCTGGTGAACTCCATGCCCATGAGGGTTAAGGCAATGCTGGAAAATAATGGTGGCCACACAAAAAAAATTACATTTTAGGCCCAATTTGGACATTTCCACTTAGGGATGTACTCACTTTTGTTGCCAACGGTTTAGACATTAATGGCTGTGTGTTATTTTGAGGGAACAGCAAATGTACACTGTTATACAGGTTGTACACTTACTACTTTACATTGTAGCAGAGTGTCAATTCTTTAGTATTGTCACATGAAAAGATATAATACAAAAATATTTACAAAAAATGTGAGGGGTGTACTCACTTTTGTGAGATACTGTATATAGGCTTGTTCCAGACTCAGAATGTAAAAAAACACAAACAACCCAAAAATGTATATACAAGCTATCATGACTGACGTTTAGGGCCAATATAGAAACCATAGGACTCCCTTGACCCCCCCCCCCCCTGTATGGCCCAAAACAGTAAGGTCACAGCCCCCTGAGCTCATGGACTCTACTATTTGGGACCCTAGCCCATGTGGGCTATTACAATGAACATTAGATGTGTTTTAGGGAGTGTGACAATTTGCCTTTCATTTATTAACCCTTACTTTTGGCTGAACAACTCATATAAATAAGAGGTATTGTAAAACAAGACCCTGGATATTTTTTTTGCTAGAAGGTGGACAATAATGAACAGACAAAGATAAGAGTGTTGATAGAAAATGAGGAATTGGCAAAAAGGTCTCAAGATATATTGTGTGTTTTATTAATTCTGTTTAAATCATATGGTATGTCTGTTGCTGATAGAGGATAGGAGTTATACAATGTGGTATTATAATATGTATTAGGATCACCCCCCACTCCAATCTCTTATGTGTAACCAAAGCAAGCACATTTTTCAGATGTTACTCTACCCCCTTTCTGAACACCCATGTGTGATCAAAGCAGACCCTGGAATCTGGAGACAGGGAGAAAGCTGACCCATAACCTATTGACAGCAGAAAAATACTAGATTAGCTCTGTCTAAGAAAGAGGAATGACAAGAGAGGCTCAAGCCTATCAATCAAAATCAGATGGATAGAACCACACCAGCTACTAGCTGAAAAGTGGGCTGCCCAGTCAGGGGGCTTATGGAGGTTGGTTATTTTTACTGTGTGAAAAAGGAATAGTCTATCTCTGTCTGTACACTACTTATAAAGGTGTTTGTTTCTTGCATTATGCTCTGTTCTAAGTACAAGAAGAAGAAGAATTTTTTTTTTTATTGTTTTCAGTAGGCCAGTACATTTTTGTATTGTATTGGCTAGATTGATCCTGTAAATTCTGGGTTCTGATCTCCAAGGCTGGTTGAGTCCTTAACCTGAATTGGGATGCTGGGCACTGAGATAACTCAAACTTACAATCTAGGGGTGTTCCTGCAGCAGAAGGCAGAAGGTTTTGGGATGAACTTGATCCCTGCACCACTGGGCCGTGACACATACTCAACTAGCCCTACTTGTATAATGTGACAATCGCCATAATTGTCATGGTCCAATAAACTTAGTATGATGACATAATCAGAAAAATCCTAACAGACGGTTTTTCACTACTTACGGCTTTCTAAAACGCTAGAGAAAAGAAACCAGCATGGTGGTTCTCAGGTTTAAAAAGCCTTCTGCAATGATGTATCCATAACGTAAAATTCCATATTAGCTCTAAAAGACAACTGGAACATACCCGAAGATAAGAGTTAAGAATACAGTATATATATATATATATATATATATATATATATATATAAATAAATAAATAAATAAAATGTGAATTTGTAAGACTGTATGTGCAGAATTAATCAAGTTGAGCCAAAATTCCCAAATGTTTTTAATATGATGTTTACTTTTAATTAAACATTTATAGACATAAGCTAACACCACATTATGACATATTCATTTACATATGTTCATTCCATATAAATTTTTATTATTGTTGTAAATGTTAATAGTTAATATTTTTGTTAAAGTAATGTAATTTCACTTTTCAGATTCATACATCTCTAATGCTTCCTTGGCACCTATAAAAGCAAGAACTTGCTTGTGTGTGATTCCTTTAGTGAGGATCCTCTAATGAATTTCACAAATATGAATTTGTTTTCATGGATTAGAAGTGTCCCCTTTTCTTTAAACCTTTTTACACTCTGATCTTATGCAAGTTGTTTCCCTTCTGTGCGTCACAAGATGACGATGGAAACCTGCACTTTGTCTAAAGCTTTTCCCACACTCTATACATGTGTAAGGTTTCTCTCCTGTGTGAATCCTTTGGTGTTTGAGTAAGCTACCACTGTCTGCAAAGCATTTCCCGCACTCTGTACACGTAAAAGGTTTCTCTCCTGTGTGAATCCTTTGGTGTCTATGTAAGCTGCCCTTGTCGCCAAAGCTTTTCCTGCACTCTGTACATGTGTAAGGTTTCTCTCCTGTGTGAACTCTGTGGTGGCGGAGAAGGCTGACCATTAGAGCAAATCTTTTTCCACATTCTGTACATGTGTAAGATTTCTCATCTGTATGACTCTTGTGGTGCCTTAGAAGACCACTCTTTGCTATAAAACTTTCCCCACACTCTTTGCATGTAAAAGGTTTCTCTCCTGTGTGAGTCCTCTGGTGAATATGCAGAGCAGGCTTTTGTATAAAGCTTTTGCCACACTCTGTACATATAAAAGGCTTCGCCCCTGTATGAACCCTCTGGTGTTTCTCAAGACTACATTTTCTTGTATAGCTTTTCCCACACTCAGTACATGTAAATGGTCTCTCCCCTGTATGAACTCTCTGGTGTTTCTCAAGACTACACTTTCTTGTAAAGCTTTTTCCACACACTGTACATTTGAAAGGTCTGTTGCCTGTGTGAATCCTGTAATGATGAATAAGAGCACCCTCTTGTCTAAAGCTTTTCTCGCACTCCGTACAGGCAAATGGTTTTTCCCCTGTATGAACCCGGTAGTGCATTTGAAGGTTACGCTTTGCTATAAATCTTTTCCCACACTCTGTACATTCATGTGGTTTTTCCCCTGTGTGAATCTTGCGATGAAATTGAAGTGTCTGCTTTAGTTTATAGCATTTACCACATTCATTACAGATGAATGGTTTCTCTCCAGGGTCCAGCACATTTATACTGGAGAAATATTCTTTAGTGTTTACTGGTTTGCGACACTCAGTAGGTGCTTTGAGCTGCTCCCAGTCTGGAAATTCACCATCATCTTGAGATAACTCCTGAGATACATCCAATGAGCGGCTACATTCTTCAGTCTTTACTATTATCAGGTTTTGGAGAGATGGTCTACTTCTGTCTGGAATCCAGTCGGGATGTGAAGCATTAACGCAAAGTTCTAGAAGAAAAGAGTTTATAAAAATAGTGAGTAAAAATATATTCATACAATTAATAAAAACAAAAACCCTGAAGAATCATCTTTCTATTTAATGTAACACGTTTGATATTTTAGACACTTTCAAGGCTGTAAATAATGAACTGAAAGTGGTTGATCTGTTCATTACCAGTCCTCCCTTTGATTCACAAGGCAATCCCTGAGAGCTCATACACTGTGGAAGCACCCCGTTTACCCAGAATTTACAAAGGCTTGGTAGATGCATCAAAATGTATAAATTTCAGAGACGACTATTATACATCTCCTAAAAAGAACACTCTAGTAACCAGACAGTAGGATTTCATTTATTTTTTAATATGCACAATAGAATCCACAGTTGCAAAAAAAAAATATATATATATTTCTATGTTGATTTAAAAAAACAAAAAAAAGAAACCTTAGATTTGTCCTTTACTGTTCCTGGTTTTATTTAATTGGCAATCAAATGGGTTTACCCATTTAGGGATACAATTCAAGGAAGAAATCAATAACATGATTTCTATTAACTGCAAAAATACATATCTTCATTGCAAAGAAATTATCTTAGGTTGGAACAAAAATACATTTTCATTTTCGGGTAAAATAGCAATTATAAAAATGACAATTTTGCCTAAGTTTAACTACGTAGCTCCTTCACCTATTCCATCATACTGGATCCAAAAGTTTCAGACATTGAATGATAATTTCATTCATTGTAGAAAACATATTAGACAAAAAAAAACATTATGGCAAGTGTTGATAAAGGCTGGTTTATCTTACCCTATTTTGAAAACATACCATGAAGCTATATGTATTACACATATTCTTAAATGGTTAGACTCTGAAAAAACTTACTCATGGTACCAAATTCAAACTGAACGGTCTTCAACTGGAGCTCTTAAAGTGTAGTTTTTCTTCAATAAAATAGACTGTAAGAACTTACAGGAACGAATCCAATATAGTTTGAACAGTTGACTAAAAAATATGGTCTTTCATTGCCGAATTGGCTTAACTACCAGATTATGCAAGCTGCATTTGTTTCAAATAATATGGTAACACGTCAGAGAAATGAACTTACCTTATATACTCGAGTATAAGCCGACCCGAGTATAAGCCGAGGCACCTATTTTACCACAAAATACTGGGTAAAATGAGTGACTCGAGTATAAGCCGAGGGTGGGAAATGTGCTGCCCCCTGTGTCCCCCCTCTCTCTCCCGTGTTTCTTCTCCCCTCCCTTATCACTCTCCTCAACCCCACTCCTCATTCTCAATCTCCCTCCTCATCCTCAACCTCCCACCTCATCCTCAACTCCCTCATCCTCAACCCCCCCATCCTCAACCCCCTCCTCAACCTCAACCCCCTCCTCAACCTAAACCCCCCACCATAGCCTCAACCTCCCACCATAGCCTCAACCTCTCACCTCATCCTCAACCTCCCACCTCATCCTCAACCTCCCTCCTCATCCCCCTTCAACCTCACTCCTCAACCGCCCCATCCTCATCCTTCCCCCTCAACCCCCCATCCTCAACCCCCTCCTCAAAATCAACCCCCTCCTCACCCCCCATTGTCACCCCCCTCCTCCTCCTCACCCCCCCTCAACCTCAACCCCCCTCCTCAACCGCCTCCTCACCCCCCCTTAACCTCAACCCCCCTCCTCCATATCACCCCCCATCCCCCTCCTCACCCCCCCTCAACCTCAACCCCCCTCCTCAAACTCAACCTCCCTCCTCCTCAACCGCCCTCAACCTCAACCCCGCTCCTCAACCTGCCCCCTCCTCACCCCCCTCAACCTCAACCCCCCTCCTCAACCTCCCTCCTCCTCATCAACCCCCCCCAAGCTCAACCCCTCTCCTCATCAACCCCCTCCTCACCCCCCTCCTCAACCTCCTTCCTCCTCATCAACCCCCTTTTCAACCTCCCTCCTCCTCATCAACCCCCTCCTCAACCTCAACCCCCCTCCTCCTCATCAACCCCTTCCTCCCGGCACCCGGTATATGGTAATGATGCGGCGCGCGTGTGTGACGTCACATGTGCGCCGGGGTCAAGACGGAGCAGAGGCTGGAGAAGAAGCAGTTAAGTGAGGGGGAGGTATTTAGAGGGGAGAAAGTGAGGAGGGGGTTGATGAGGAGGAGGGGGGTTGAGGATGAGGAGGATGGAGGGAAAGAGACACAGGGGGGTAGAGAGACACGGGGGGTTAGAGAGACACGGGGGGGTTAGAGAGACACGGGGGGGGTTAGAGAGACACGGGGGGGGGGTTAGAGAGACACGGGGGGGGTTAGAGAGACACGGGGGGGGTTAGAGAGACACGGGGGGGCTAGAGAGACACGGGGGGGCTAGAGAGACACGGGGGGGGGGGGGGGGGGGGGGGGAGTGACTCGAGTATAAGCCGAGGGGGCCCTTTTTAGCCTTAAAAAAAGGGCTGAAAAACTCGGCTTATACTCAAGTATATACGGTACATTGTTGGAAAAACTCATATCTAAACTTGGGGAAAAAAACACAGGATAGCGAAATGCTTTAACATAATCAGATCTCTGAAAGAAGAAGCAAAAAGTAAAGGCATGAAAGATTATGAAACAGACTATGGAGTTGCCTTTTCGCCTGAAACATGGGATAAGGCATTTAAGCAGACAAACAGATTTGTTAAAATGGTAACATATAGAGAACTCTACTTAAAACTATCAATATATAATACGATATATAGAACATGGACCCCCCCCCCCCCCCCAAAAAAAAAAGTCAAATCTCCCATAATAGGTCCGACATAAATTGTTGGAGAAATTGCGGTCAATGCCCAATTGTAAACATTTTCTGGAGTGAGGTTTTTAGAAATATTTCCACAATTGTCAATAAAAGAGTATGCGAGTCTCTTGAAATAGCTATACTTCATATAATTCCTGATGATTTTGAATTGGACATAAAAGCATTTTTTATTCAAATTTGCTTGGTAGCAAAGTGGTTGGTGATTTCCAGATAGAAACAAAATACAGTCTGAGTATGGAACGAAATTATTGCCATTATTATTATCACGTAAAAGCTTTAGAAAAAAAATTCTATTCTATAGCTACAGTTATTAAAGATAATATCAAATGGAAGATTTGGGATAAACACGTTAACTTCTTAGGAACATCTGGAAACCACCCACATCTACGAAATAAATCTAAATACCCAACTTTAAAAACCTTCTCATAGGCTTTTGTATGTCTATTTGTTTTTCTTTTTTTCTTTTATATTTTTTATCAACTGGATATTTATAAATATTCTAAGTAACAATATGTTTATATGTACTCATGCAAGAAGGTACTTAAGTTTGTGAAACTTTTATTATGGCTCTTATTATGCTCTAAACTGTTAAAATAAATCCTGAAATGTATTTTTTGTATCACTGTCTTCAAAATTGTATAAATAAACTATACAAATATTTTTTGCATAAAAAAAAAAAAAAAAAAAAAAAAAGAATGTTGAACAGATTGATACTGAAAATAATTGGTGCTATAGAGATAAACACTATTAATTGAAATACAAAACAAAAAAAAAATACTAAATAATTATTGGAGAAAAGATTTTTACCAATTGATAATTATGAAATAATTCAATAACTGAGCTAAAATGGAAAGGAGGCAGTTAAGGTGGAGGGGATGTAATTCAAGGGTTATTTAGATGCCTAGGTGCACATGCAACAAAATCTACATGGGGGAGACCTTACTCCAATTTTGTAGGATTGCGTGAGAACATCTCTACAGTACTGACAAATTTAGAGATACTCCTATAGCCAGACACATGGCAAGCTACCATAATAACAACAAATCACAACTTGTGTTCTAGATGGTATCCAACCAGGCCCACAAAAAGGAGATTTTGATAAGAGACTTTTACATCTTGAGTTTAGATGGAACTATAAATTGAAGGCACAAACCCCATTGGGGTTAAATGAAGGCTTTTC
Source organism: Discoglossus pictus (assembly GCA_027410445.1). Classification (NCBI taxonomy): domain Eukaryota; kingdom Metazoa; phylum Chordata; class Amphibia; order Anura; family Alytidae; genus Discoglossus; species Discoglossus pictus. The sequence goes on along the minus strand of CM050166.1, from coordinate 442,906,246 downwards.
TTTAGGAGCATTGCCATGATTTAATTAATAAAAAATGTAATCCTTCAGCAATAGTCGTTTAAAATTGTCCCTTAAGTACTTCTTTTCATCTTTTTCTCATAATTAATTATACATTTTTACTCAAAAATCATTATAAAAATATATACATTCAGTCTCACGTTTTCATTCTCTCTCATCTTAACAAATAAATCCAAACAATTTACCCATTAATAGTCAGGGTTACTCATCATTTTCCTGAAACTTTATTCACCTATTTATTATTCCACTAACATTAGAAATTCAAATGAATTATTCCTTAATAATGTAAGTAACTTTAATCAAATTAAATTTATTTAATATACAAATTCATAAGAAAGTACTTACTGGTTTAATTTTTCATAATCATTTTAATTGTACTATCCAATGTTGAACAGGTTAGCCCATTGAAAATAGGCATGAAGTTTGGTATTTTCCAATATTAATTAATATCAATGACCACCTATCTAGGGCTTTAAGTCAGGTCTTAGGACATAACCGGGTCAATGTCCTATTAATCCCATAGCATTACTCAATGCTTACTTATATTTACTAATTACATTATTATTTTTTGTTAATCTAGGCATCTAAGAAACCCATGAAGTACACCCCCTGCATCTTAATGCCTCCTTTCCATTTAGTTCAATTATTTAATAATTATCAATTAGTAAATAATCTTTTCACCAATAATGGTCTATTTTTTTTTTCTTTCCACATTTTAATTAATAGTGTTTATCACTATAGCACCAATTCTTTTCAGTATCAATCTTTATATATCTATGTGAAATATTTTAGTTATATAAATAATAATATTACAAGCACTTGAAAGATTGCCCCCTATTATCCTAATATTACTATCGTCATCTTTACATTGTTCTGTTTCTACCCCTGGTCACTTATTATGAACCAACATACTGTAGGTCAACAGGACACACAACTGTAGTAGAAACGCTAAAATAAATAGTTACAAATCCAATGGTTCAGTGCCATACAGACCAACTGGTTAATGCTCAAAGAATATGGTGTGCTCTGTATGTTCATCAGTGTTGTATTGTACCCCCTCATCTTCAGGTGAACTCAAAACCTGTCAGGAGGGGAATATTGTGTCTAAACTTTACTGTAAATGGCCAACATTGTATAGTCTGTTTATGATGGTTTCCTGTGTAAACCCAATGGGTTAAAAGTTAAATCTCCATAATTGTGTCCATTATTATTGTCTCATTTGTGCAAACCATCATCTAACAATCTGCCAGATGTATCTAAAGTCAACTTCATATCCACCCAATAGGGCCCCTGTCTTCTTATATGATGATGTACTGTTATTTTTGGAGCTAACCAACTTTTTGGTTAGCGTTAGAGGAGTTATATTTGAGAAAGAAGTCTGGGATATCATAATTATTATTATTGTTCATTTGTATAGCGCTACTAAGTTTGAGGCAAAAAATAATAGCAATATTAACACATTGCAAAGGATGGAGGGTCCGGTCTTTGAGCTTAAAATCCAGTGTCCATAGAGCTTCCCCGAAGGCAAGATTGAAAACTTGTAAACTTGCAATCTAAAGCACAATTTTCAGATGTGCTTAACTGTGCAGGAACTCCACTAATGTAAAGAGGAAACAATAGCTACAAGTATTACATGATGAAGGTGAACACCATCTTTCTATTCATATCTCCTTAGTCACATGGCACTTATGACTCAAGACTGATTCTCTGTGTCAAATATTTTGTGTACACCACATGACGGAAGAATACTCACCTCCAACATTAGATGTAACAATCTCAGTCTTTATTGTGGTCAGATGACCCTCAGTATCCGGCTCTTCTCTCTCTGACTTCACCTCTAGACTCTCAGGTACAACCATTGGAAAACCTGGAATGGAAAACCCCCCATGTAAATCACTTGTTATGTTGATAATATCTAATCTAGACCTGCACAATCATATGGGACTCTATAATATTAATTACCCGACATTCCATTACTATGTGGCTTTCATGCATACATATCAGGTTCCTCGGTTTATCATATAATATTACTAGTGGGTCATTTAATATGCTACTGTAACACAACTTTTTTAAATTGAATTTGCCACATAAATGGATAAAGAGATATTGTAATGATATAGAGGAGTGTGATGAGTTTAGCATTCAGGTATAAACTACACAACTACACTACACAAGCTGAGAATCCTATCCAAAAAGTATGACAACTTTTGGGCACAACTGTTTGTAATATAAAGGATGATATTTTATTTTTTGCGGATTCTAGAAATAAGATCTGGTAAAGACTGGAAGGTGAAAGATCACTTTTATAATATTGTCAAAAATATTAAAAATCAGATAAACAAGAATGTAAAGTACTTACCATCTATAGAACAATGATCTGTCTCGCTCTTTATGGTGGTCAGATGATCTTCACAGACTGGCTCTGCTTCATATAAACCTTCAGGACCAACTTCTGGGAAGTAAACAGAAAAATATTTTTATACTCTTAAAGAAGATTATATTCCTATAGTATTTAGTGATCAGAACCACGGGAAGGTGTGTACGTATTATCACCATAAGGAAGTGTGAAAAAAGTATTTGGGTTCTAGAATTACTACCCAGAGAGTCTTACAAAACAGGTGATCACACTTATTATAAAACACATAAAAGGCTCACCATTGACGGTTATCTCACTCTTTATTGTGGTCAGATGTTCCTCAGTGCCTGATTTTTCTCTGACTTCCAAGGAATGCAAAACCCATCATGTAAGGCTGGCAGTGGGTACTCATCTTGTGATGACCCTCTTGTGATATTGGAATAAGAAATAGGTGATGCAAAGAGATTCCTACTTGGTGGGAAACTTATTTCTAAATATGCTATTGAGAGCCAAGATGCTATATTGTCTATTTTGTTCCTTATAGTAAATTGTTGAGCATCACATGATGTCCTAAAATCTAAATCAAAGATCTATATAATCAATCATACATAACTCAATTCTAATTATGTTTTGTTATGTGGATTTTATTTATACATATCTGCCGTTTATCCCTGTATGTAAGCCATTAATTACTTCATACATTTCTTAAACTATTAGTGGGTCACAACCAGAGACATAACGATACAGCACTGGAAGATGACCCCCCAGGTCAGGAGATGCCTACCACACTATCGAGAAAGAGCAGAGGGCAAGTAGCACTAGATCTATTGAAATGGTTGGGCCAAAGCTGAGAGCTGTGATGTGTCTGGAGGAGATAGGAAAGTCCACAGCTGCAAAAAGCAATTCAGTATAGGAACCTGGAATGTTAGAACGATGAACCAAGGCCAACTGGTTATGGTCAAGAATGAGATGACAAGGTTACATGTTGATATCCTGGGAATTAATTTAGACGGACTGGAATGGGACATTTAACATCAGACAACCACCAGATCAAGAATGGTCAAGTATTCCACAGAAGAAAATGTAATATCCCTAATAGTCAAAGCAGTGGTTGGTTACAAACCAATAAATAAAATAATTATTCCAATTGAAATTCAAGGCAGGCCATTTAACATCACAGTGATCCAAGTCTATGCTCCAACCATGGATGCTGAAGAGGCTGAAGTTGCCCAGTTCTATGAAGATATTCAACACGTCATAGCTTTAACGCAAAGAAAAGATGTCACTATCATCATCGTCATCATCATCATCAGAGCTGGGAATGCTAAAGTATGGAACCAAAAGACACCTGGGATTACTGGCAAGTTTGGCCTTCGAGTACAAAATGAAGCAGGTCAGAAATTAGTGGAATTCTTTCAAGATAATTCTCTGGTCATTGTGAATACCCTCTTCCAACAGCCTCCGAGACAACTCTACACATGGACATCACCGGATGGACAATATAGACAATAGATTGTCTATATACTTTGCAGCCAAAGATGGAGGAGCTCTATACAGTCAGCAACAACAAGACCTGGAGCTGACTATGGCTCAGACCATGACCTTCGTATTGCAAAGTTCAGAATTAACTGAAGAAAAGAAGGAAAATCATCAGACCAAGCAGATACAAAATAAATAATATACCTTGTAAATATGTAGTGGACGTAAAGAATAGATTTAAGAGACTAGACATGGAAGAAAGCATGCCTGAAGAACTTTGGACTAAAGATAGCATTATTATCCAGGAAACGGCAACAAAGAATATCCACAAAAGAATGAATAAAAACTGGTGAGGCTTTGAAAAGTAGACCAAGAAAGAAAGAAAGTAAGTGAAAGGTAGTAGAGATAGGAAAGATTTGTCCAACTGAATGCAGAATTTCTGATGATAGCAAGAAGAGACAAGGAGACAGTCTACAATGAGCGATGTAAAGAGTTAGAAGAAGATAACAGAATGGGTAAATCAAGAATTGGAGATCTCAAAGACGGTGTGATAAAAGATAAAAATGGTAGGGACTTAGAAGCAGATCTGATAAAGAAGAGGTGTCAGGAATACACTGAAGATCTATATAGGAAGGATCTTTACAACAGTGATGACCTCAATAATTTGTCCAATGAGCTGGAGCCTGACATCTTGGACAGTGAAATGAGATGGACCCTGGGATGTCTTGCTGATAATAAGGATGCAGGAGGTGATGGAATCCCAATAGAACTATTCAAAATTCTACAAGATCATGCTGTGAAAGTGTCGCTTGCCTTTGGAAATTCGGAAAGCTCAACAATGGCCAATAGATTTGGAAAAGATCAGTCCACATGCCAATCCCCAAATAAAGCCGTGACAAAGAGTGTTGCAATTATCGAACAATTGCACTTATTTCACATGCCAGCAAGGTAATGCCTAAAATTATACAAACTTGGCTCCATCACTATAACAACTAATTAATTAATAGTTAATCTGCATATTGCAGATCAGAGGAGATCTTAAAAGGTTGAACTCGATGGACTGAAAGTCTTTTTTCAACTATAAATACTATGTAACTATGTAAATATATGGACCAGGAACTACCAGATGTGCAAGCCGGTTCTGCATAGGAAGAGGCACAAGAGATCAGATTGCCAAGGTCCAGTGGACAATGAAGGAAGCAATAAAAATCCAGAGAAGAATATACTTCTGATTAATAGAATATTCAAAAGCCTTTGACTGTGTAGATCACAACAAAATGTGACAGAGAGAGATGGTAGTACCAGATCATGTCTTCCTCCTCCTGAGGAATCTGTATGTGGACCAAGAAGTCACGCTTAGAACCGAACATGGGACAACAGAATGGTTCAAGATTGGGAAAGGAGTGCTTCCAATGCTGTATATTGTCACCTTATTTATTTAATTTATACACAGTAGATCATGCATAAGGCCGGGCTGGAAGAATATAAAGATATAAATATCAATGACCTCAGATATGTGGATGATACTACTCTGATGGCTGAAAGTGAGGAGGAACTAAAGGACTTATTGAGGAGGGTAAAAGAAGAGAGCCTGCTGCTCAACATTAAAAAGATGAAGATCATGGCAAACGGCAATCTTCCTGGCAAATTGCTTTTAGTCTGTGATGGGGTGCCCACCACTTTTGTTTTTTATCTTAGCCTGACACCTGAGAGAGGATGTTGGATGCAGATAAGACTTTTATTTAGTTACACTAAAAAAACTAGACATACAAAAAGACCAAGGGAACCAAAAGCGAGTCTTAGTTTCCCCTCTCAGATGACAGACTATTATCTCTATCACATGGCTCCAGTAGGAAATATTGCAAGTGAAAAGTTCTCATAAATCCTAACGTAGCTATCACATACTGCCCGTATCACACACATAAAATGATCATGTAACTAATGCAGAAATAACCAAGTTCCAAAAGCACCACCAGCAGGAGGCAGTATAGGGGCAGCAACAGCCTTAAAAAATGGAATGTAGGGCCTCTTGTATCTATAGGCAGAGGGTAACACTGGAGGGGCTAACTGATATTGATGTTTACAACCAATATTGTCTAACCTGTACCTGTCTGATATCACAGGTACTGGTAGTACATGAAGACCTGTAGCCCATATCCTATGAGATTAGGGCTGTACCAGTAATGGGAGCCTCCAATCATCTTAAGGCATTATTAGTGGGATGGCCCATCTTCTCTAAGGTGCTGGGCCAATATCTCAAAGCTATGAAGAGGAAAGTCCAGAGGTACATTCCAATTCGCAATCCTACCTGCTGCTGATCTCCAAGTAATGCTACCAATGCTGTATCAACTGTCAAACCATAAAGGAACAGAACACAATGCATGTTGTTTATTACGGACCTGGGATCTCACAATGATACATTGAGACAACACTGTAAAGAACAGCACTTGCTTTATACAAATATATACTGAATGTGAATTGAATAGGACATCCTATAAAAACATACATAGACATCGGAGAACCACAACATTTAATTAATAATCCATCCAACATATTATTCATAAACACTGGCACACAATAAATTAATCATAGATTTAATAACTTTTTTTATTATTATTAAAAGTTATATCATCCAATATATTCTATACCTCCTACGTACCCCCTACTACATATAACAGACATACCATTGTTATATACCACATACTACATATTTCATGATTTTCTTCTGCGTGTCATTGGGAGGGAATCACATGATTGTTAAAAAGCAAGAGTCAGTGACAATAAGAGGGGCCTACGACATGATTAACGCCATTTTGTGAGCTGTAAACACATGTGGCTATATACATGGTGTGCATTGTGTATGGGTCACAGTATCAGGTAGCACTGCTAAGAGATCAGCACACTGTAATGTTCCATTTTTAATCTACCTGAAAAAATATTAAACTAAAGGGGGCACAACGAAGCCCCTATCTAATTCACTTATTTGACATGTAGTAAGCCATATGGCAGGGGCCACTGGTGGAAGTGGATGCTGTCCAGAAACAGGTGAGGAAGAGGGTCGTATTGGGTGGACCTCGCTTCCTGTGTGATAGATTGTGGCTTATAAGAATGTCTTTGGAAAGGTGGAAGCACTGCTGCAAAACGGTCCCCCATCATGACCAAGTTATGGTGGAGGCTGTGGCGCTGCCACAACAAAGACTGCCAATGTCCTGTTGTTGTAGGTGATGTCTCTCAATGTATAATTCCAAATGAGCAGCTCCCTCTTTAGACCACTCCAGATTATGCCTGCCCTTCTCATGTGGATGCGGCTGGGTTTGGCTGTCCATCTCCACTACCAATGTGGGAGAAGGTGGCTGTAAGGGATCCTGCCGAGGAGGAATAAGCAGACAGTGGTGCAGGAGACAGTGGAGGGCATACGAATCCCAGAGTCTTCTCAATAGGAGGAGATGAGACACACTCACAGAGACACGCACTATCACCGCCTGCTCACGTGATTAACGGAAGAAAAGTGTGTAAAAAAATAAAAATAAAATTGTGCTATGTGTTTTTTTGGGGTGCATATGGGATATTTAGCGGGGGGTATGTGTGATGCTTATGTAGAATGTGGTTTATAATAGTGATATATAGTATGGGGTAATTGGGTGATATAGGATATATTGGATAAGGAGGAGATAAGGCCTATAATATTTGTAATAAAAAGGTTATTAAATACAGGGGTATGTAAGACTATTAGCCACATCAAATTCCCTGAACGCGTAAAACCGTAACCCGTAACGTAGCCCGCAAGACTTACGGATATTAAATTGGCCCATAAAGAAACCCACTGACGATCTGAGCGAGAAAACCCTACGGGCCATGAAAGTTTGACCTGCAAGGCCGAAAAACCTTTGATCTGTCAAACCCGTAAGTGTTACATTCGAAAATCGCTATTACATTGCAACAAATTCACTGGCGTTCAAAGACGTAACCCGCAAATGAAGCCAAAAAGGCCCGGGGTACTAGAGAGGACCCACAAGGGGGGGGTAAAGTCCCATACGTAGCACAGTAAATATCAACACACTATTGTACTTAATATTAAAGTGAAAGTGATGTTCGGTATTAGAAATAATAGCACAACATTCTCAAGCTCGCAAATCTGCAATATAAAATAATGTTTTTAATGTTATTTCCGTGTTATTTTGATCCCGGCAATCAATGTGTTAATAATATAATGGAACTCGCATGGACTAGAATATCATATTTCCGGATTTATTAATATTGCATTATTTCTGGAATGCGGGTCCGATCAAAACTCGTAATTGAAACCCGTAAGACTTTGAAATCCAACCACCATTTTTCAGTGACGATCTCTCTTGCCATTGGCTCCCTCTAAACCCGTAACTATGGGTTTGACTAATTGATCACGTTCAGGCAATGTGCGCAAGAATGGTTTACAGGTTTGCTTCACAGGCCCGTATCTCACGGCGTAATGCGCCCAAATTTCAAGCCTGCAGACTGTGCGGGTGTCCCGTAGTGGTTACGGGCTTCAAATTTAATGTGGATACATGTGATTAATTTATGGTGAATTTAAGTGTAAAAATACAATGTAGGAGCAAACCACAAACATCCTACGCACTCTAAGTCAAACTCGCACTGTCAATGTGGGAACAATCGTATCCCCCACCCCGGGGCCTGTGGGTCAGATACGCGGCACAATCAACATTTTCAGTGGGAAGCTTTATAAACTCCCTGTTGTAATATTAATGGCGGTTCTGTAACCTGAGTGGAGCTAGATCAATGCCTTCGCTGTCTAGAACGTAACACCTTTGGGAGTGCTCTTAAACTATTTTATCTTACGTAACTAACCCACTGGCTAAGTAGATAATTCCCTACGTGACGTGGTCTGCAGTAACAATGTAATAGTTGAGTCAGCTTTACGGGAGACCCTATGGGAGCCATGTAATCAAGTAAACTAATGCCAATAAACTAATGCCAAACTCCAATACAGTATAATGTCATATAGCAGTTAAAATATAGTAAATGCTGTATATATTTTAATTTTCAAAAACTACCAAGTCTAGTTCTTCAAAATAAGATTACTATAAAATATGGAATTAGTGGTCCTTTGGGGAAAAAACTAAATGCATTCTAGCAAACAAATAGAAAGTGAATTTTGAACTCTTGTTAAAAATATAACCCAAGGAAGAATGTGCCACTGCTGGCCGGGACCATCATCTGCAGAGAGCTGTCTCAAGACATGGACCAACTCACAATCATCTAGGACCTGGCTGAGACTGTAGCAATGCCCCATGGCGGAATGGTGATGGACTTGGAGGCTAGGGCCAAGTATCACTTCTTGTAGCACTATGTTCCCAAGACTTTTCTGTATATTATGGACTTGCCATAGTTTGCTGGTCTGGGTGAATTTTGGAGAACAGGGGGTTATATATTTTCTTATAAAAACAGATAGACGCCTTTCTAGTGCTATTGTAGTGATTTTCTAAATAAACGATAGAATAGCACTACAAGTGATCAAACCCAATTAAATATTTCTACATGTTCTCGACAAACAGAGGAACGCTCTCGAAAGCTCGTCATGAAACCTATGAATATGTTTGTCCAATAAAAAAAGGTATCACTATATATGGCACTACTCTGATTATTCATCTACATGCTCTGTTGATATGGTTAAACTATAATGTTGATAGACAAGGTTATGGTCCCATAATTTCCACCCAGTGAACACATTCACCATGTACAGTAACCAATGGAAAACCTGCCAACAAGAAATGGAAACCCCATGATATAAAGCTAGAAGTTGGAGCTCATCTTGTGATGACCCTCCTGTGATATTGGTATAAGGAAATAAATGATGCAAAGGGATTCCTACTTGTAAAAAAGGCAAAATACAGTAATGTCGACTTTGCTCCTTATATTCAACGTCTTCTAGTGAACACGGTCAATACTTGAGCATTACATGATGTCCTGATATCAAAATGAAGACCTACATAAACAATCATAAAGGGTTTGATAATATTACAGTCCAATGTCTCCTTTTAAATAGAATAATTCTGACTTAATATTATTACATATAAATATGACTCATACATTTCGGAGATAATTAATGACTATAAAGCAAGGTCAGCATAGTTATAATATGGCATTCCCAGTAGTAACATACGGATGTGAGACCTGGACCATAAAGAAGTCTGAGCACCGGAGAATTGATGCCTTTGTATTGTAGTGTTGGAGAAAAGATCCAATCAACATTACAGAAAATTAAGCCAAAGTGTTCACTGGAAGGTTTGATCCTGCGGCTGAAGATCAACTATTTTGGCCGTTTCATGAGATGGCAGCATTCCCTAGAGAAGACTCTGATGCTGGGAAAGGTTGAAGTCACAAGGAGGGGACAACGGAGGCAGAAATGGATATATGACGTCATTGAAGCAATGAGCATGAACTTGATGAAGCTCAGGGAGCAGTGGCAGACTGGAGTGCTGTGGTCCATAGGTTCATTGAGTCAGACAAGAGTAAATGCCACAACAAAAAAATATATATTCTTATTATGTTATAAACAGATTGTAATGCCTATTCTTATTAACTAGCGACTTGCCCGTCAAAAAATGACGGCAAGATCAAGTTTTTTCCCAAACATTTCTCTCTCCCATGTCTATTTCCCCCCCCCCCCTCCTGTCTCTCTTTGCCCTCTCTCTCCCTCCCTTGTCTTTCTTTGCCCCCTCTCTCCCTCCCTTGTCTCCCTTTTCCCCCTCTCTCCCTCCCCTGTCTCTCTTTGCCCCCTCTCTCCCTCCCCTGTTTCTCTTTGCCCCCTCTCGCCCTCTCCTGTCTCTCTTTGCCCCCTCTCTCCCTCCCCTGTCTCTCTTTGCCCCTATCCCTCCCCTGTCTCTCTTTGCCTCCTCTCCCTCCCCATCTCTCTTTGCCCCCTCTCTCTCTCCCCTGTCTCTCTTTGCCCCCTCTCTCCCTTCCCTGTCTCTCTTTGCCCCCTCTCTCCCTTCCCTGTCTCTCATTGCCCCCTCTCTCCCTACCCTGTCTCTCTTTGCCCCCTCTATCCCTCCCCTGTCACTCTTTGCCCCCTCTATCCCTCCCCTGTCACTCTTTGCCCCCTCTATCCCTCCCCTGTCACTCTTTGCCCCCTCTATCCCTCCCCTGTCACTCTTTGCCCCCTCTATCCCTCCCCTGTCACTCTTTGCCCCCTCTATCCCTCCCCTGTCACTCTTCGCCCCCTCTATCCCTCCCCTGTCACTCTTTGCCCCCTCTATCCCTCCCCTGTCACTCTTTGCCCTCTCTATCCCTCCCCTGTCACTCTTTGCCCCCTCTATTCCTCCCCTGTCACTCTTTGCCCCCTCTATCCCTCCCCTGTCACTCTTTGCCCCCTCTATCCCTACCCTGTCACTCTTTGTCCCCTCTATCCCTCCCCTGTCACTCTTTGCCCCCTCTATCCCTACCCTGTCACTCTTTGCCCCCTCTATCCCTCCCCTGTCACTCTTTGCCCCCTCTATCCCTCCCCTGTCACTCTTTGCCCCCTCTATCCCTACCCTGTCACTCTTTGCCCCCTCTATCCCTCCCCTGTCACTCTTTGCCCCCTCTATCCCTCCCCTGTCACTCTTTTCCCCCTCTATCCCTCCCCTGTCACTCTTTTTGCTTTCCTTGCTACGCGAGGGCCGCGGCTCGTACGCTCACAACTATATATGTGATATTATTATTTTTTTTGCTTACCTTGTATTTTGGAGGTGCTCGGTGACAGAGTTGCCCAATACTACAATATTATACAGCCATTTACATTTTTTTAGGCCACATACAATAAGTTTTATATTTTTAGACCCTTACATTGGATAAGACTCCTCTTTACTGTAAGAATTTAGTGATGGAAGAAATGACTTGAACAGAAATATATAGAGAAAAAGTCGGGAAAACAATGATGTCTTATTAATCTTTGTGACCAGTTCCCAGGATCCTCTGGGGTTGTGCCTATGTTTCAAGCACAATACAAGAGGCTGTGATAACTTTACAAGTTTTATAGAAAATGTTGCCAAAAATTATAAATCTCTCTGCGTGTCTCCTTCTCCAGCTCACGGCTTACCGTATATATGTTATATATCACAGTCATGATGTAATGATTGCCGAGGGCCATGGATTAAACACAATAGACATGCTAGATGGGCCACCAGTCAGTACCACATGACAAGAATCCAGGACTAACCTCTCAATGTATTCAGGAAATGCCACAAAATTGACAGACACCCCTAAATGCCCAGTTGTAAACCGTCTGTGACCCCACAAAGGGGGACCTCTTATCTGGAAGGTTGGCGGAAACCTTTGCTCCAAAATGGAAGCTAATCTGGGCTACAGAAATTATCAGAGGTCCCCAATTACAGATGTAGTTATAGAGCTAGCAGAGGTATAATAATTAATTATTATACAAAATATATTTATATTAAAAAAATAAAGCAGAGAAGAGACTCGCTTTGCCAAAGGCGCTCAGTGCGGAGCTCACAATAAACAGAGGAGCACAAGTACACGAGGGGAGAAGCTCAAAATGAGCGCCAAAGGCGCTCTTAACAAGCCTTACGATGAGCCCGAAGACGCTCAGCGCGGGACTTGCAATGAGCGCAGAAGGTGCTCAGATGACCAAAAGCCTTACATTGTGTGGCAAACAGCATTACCTGCCTTATAATGTTATTGCCGTCATTTTTTGAGAGGGCAAGTCGCTAGTGATATTATAACTATACACCCGCTCATTTTCAAGCAGAGGGAAGAGCTGGACCATCAATGAATGGATCCCTGGTTAGGTAGTCTCCTCTTTGAGTTTATGTGTATTGGTGCTTGGGATTCCCTGGAAGGAGGCTACTTCAGGATCTGGGCAAGATGGTAGTTAGTAAGTGACGCTGTCCCAAGCACTGAATAGGAAATGTTTTTAATGCATAGAGTTTCCTCACTATGTCTCAAGCACACAGTATTAGCAGAACATTATCCTGAGCTCAAGAGACAAACAGCACTTAGTCCAATACAGAAAGCTAAAGTCCACTTTTCAACTGTCACTGCTCCCATAGCAAGCCAGAAAACCACAGCACTGCACTTCTAGATTCTCCCCCATCAAACCTCGTTTTGTCACACAAACCCCAAAATAAAAAGTCCAGAAAATAAATACGGAATACGTATAAATATTAAACAGACAAAGGTAAGTATTGATCTCTTGTCTCTCACTAAAATATAAGTAAATAATTTAACATCTGATATGTGTCAATGAAAGTGGATGGAAGAAAAAACAAATTACAGTACACCTCTATTTTATTTGTCTGTTGTTTAGCCAAGATGTTATTATAAAAGTTTAATAAAGTTTATATTTAGTTGCTCCCTTTAGTCCTGCTGTACATTTGGCTTAGAACCATAAAGATATTTGTCATTCATATTTAATAAGTTATAAACATGTTATGGTCTGGTTTGTAATGGGCTTAAAAAAAGCCAATGTATGTTAGGAAAAATGTCATATGTCTGAGACAGTAGCAGAGCTAGTGAATGGAAGGTTCCAGTACACCACCTTCTCCCCACGCTGGTGCCACTCAAATAAGACCTCTTCTAAAAAGCAGATCCTTTCCCTCAAGACCCCCTACACGAGCCACTGGCCCCTCTTAATACTCCCCCAGGATCCTTTCCCAAACCAATTCCCTTTCCCAGTGGCCCTCTTATTATCCCCTCAAGATCCGTTCCAAAAGGAGCTCCTCTGCCTTTATCTTCCTTGCTGCTCCTGCCTACGTGACCAGGTGCCAATAAGACCTCTGTCCGCAACCCTCATCCCTCCGACCCATGATCCTCATCCCTCTGAGAAAATAAATAAATCAAGAAAAAGCAGGGCCCCCCAGACAAGGCCCTGTGTGCATGTAACATTTTCCATCTTCTCTGAATAGTGCACTTCCTAACTTGGAGCCTGAGGACAATTCTTATCGAATGAACAGTAAAGGGATGTGTGAGTTAAAAGAAAGAGGGGAGTGAGAATTTTTAAGTCATTGGACATTTTGGATCTTTGATATCCATTTCCTTTACTTGTGTTCAGGAGTAGGCAGCTGGAAACAAAAAGGCTAACCCTGCTCATGCAGAAATGTAAATGCCCCTCTCACACATGCAATATTCATGAAAGTTGCATGGATGCCTCCAGAAATCAGTTGGTGCATCAATAATTATGTTTCCCTAAATTTAAAACTAGCTTTATAAGATTCCCGTGTCTAGTTTTGGTCTTAGCCAGACATGTATCATTTCCCCATCATTGAGTGGTCATGTAACATTACTGCAGCACCGTTTGTTTTCTGTGAATAAGGGATGTTAGGAGGTGTCTGGCTGAACCACTCCCTCATTCCAAACACGCAGCCATTTTGTTTCCTTTATGGTCTAATGTGTGACCTTGCACGTTAAAAGATACAAAGAGAGAGAAGGAGAGTCTAAGTTACCACTACACTGAGTGAGGTCCTCTCATGGCCAGTTATATTAATGTTAGAGATGTCAGAAATGACCTCCCTTCTTCTATCCCTGGCAGCTTCTAACACAGGAGCCAGCACTACATAAGAAAGTGACCCAACAGGAAGATGCTGGTTGTGTGGTGTGCATTAGAAGATGCAATATGGAGATTCACAGCATGCTACTGTCCACCTCACACAGTGTGTCTTAAATATCCACTAAACCAAATGTATGACGAAGCTCATAAAGTGATAAATATATCTGCAGATGAATGAGTTTGCTCCACCCCTATCTGACCTGTTACACAAAACTGAGGACAGCCGGTCACGTGGTCGTTACACAAGTTAGGAGAGTCGGCTTAGTTATCTGAGCAATCAGACAGGACGTTATAATACAGCAGTAGATGGATTTACCAGGACATCCTGCCACTGTATCACATCAGGAGGAGGCCAAGCAATCATTCATAGCTACAGGTCACTGTTTCAGCAGGAAAACACTTTTCTTCTGTATTAAATCGTCTCTTTTATATGCAAGAAGAAAATATGAGACACCGGCGTCTAAAGAGCGGATTATGATTCTCTTCAGGAGTCTGGGGGTAACACGTAGAACCACAAGCTCCCCAGATATTACCTGCTCTACTCACCTAACAAGAGTGGATCCATGCTGGCAATGGTCGGGCTCCTCTGGTGCAGATAGAAGCTTCCTTACTCCACACTAACTGGATCAGTTGTACCTGAGACCCATCAGAGGTCTTGTCCTGTCTGGAGGACACATTAGATGAGTTAGGATAGAAATCTCCAGATAAAATCAAAATAATATCACAGGACACAGACAGAGCTGGTAAATTCCTACCCAGATAAATATATACAGTCCATCCCACATTGTATATGTACAGTGGATATAAAAAGTCTACACACCCCTGTTAAAATGTCAGGTTTCTGTGCTGTAAAATAATGAGACAAAAATAAATCATTTCAGAACTTTTTCCACTTTTAATGTGACCTATAAACTGTACAACTCAATTGAAAAACAAACTGAAATCTTTTAGGTAGAGGGAAGAAAAAATATAAAAATAAAATAATATGGTTGCATAAGTATGCACACCCTTAAACTAATACTTTGTTGAAGCACCTTTTGATTTTATTACAGCACTCAGTCTTTTTGGGTATGAGTCTATCAGCATGGCACATTTTGACTTGGCAAGATTTGCCCACTCTTCTTTGTAAAAACACTCCAAATCTGTCACATTGCGAGGGCATCTCCTGTGCACAGCCCTCTTCAGATCACCCCACAGATTTTCAATCGGATTCAGGCCTGGGCTCTGGCTGGGCCATTCCAAAACTTTAATCTTCTTCTGGTGAAGCCATTCCTTTGTTGATTTGGATGTATGCTTTGGGTCATTGTCATGCTGAAAGATGAAGTTCCTCTTCATGTTCAGCTTTCTAGCAGAAGCCTGAAGGTTTTGTGCCAATATTGACTGGTATTTGGAACTGGTCATAATTCCCTTTATCTTAACTAAGGCCCCAGTTCCAGCTGAAGAAAAACAGCCCCAAAGCATGATGCTGCCACCACCATGCTTCACTGTGGGTATGGTGTTCTTTTGGTGATGTGCAGTGTTGTTTTTGCGCCAAACATATCTTTTGGAATTATGGCCAAAAACTTCAACCTTGGTTTCATCAGACCATAACACCTTTTCCCACATGCTTCTGGGAGACTTCAGATGTGTTTTTGCAAAATGTAGCCTGGCTTGAATGTTTTTCTTCGTAAGAAAAGGCTTTCGTCTTGCCACTCTACCCCATAGCCCAGACATATGAAGAATATGGGAGATTGTTGTCACATGTACCACACAGCCAGTACTTGCCAGATATTCCTGCAGCTCCTTTAATTTTGCTGTAGGCCTCTTGGTAGCCTCCCAGTCCAGTTTTCTTCTCATCTTTTCATCAATTTTGGAGGGAGCTCCAGTTCTTGGTAATGTCACTGTTGTGCCATATTTTCTCCTCTTGATGATGACTTCACTGTGTTCCATGGTATATCTAATGCCTTGGAAATTATTTTGTACCCTTCTCCTGACTTTTAACAATGAGATCCCTCTGATGCTTTGGAAGCTCTCTGTGGACCATGGCTTTTGCTGTGGGGTGCGACTAAGAAAACTAGAGCAACTGAACTTTATTTTGGGTTAATCAGAGGCACTTTAAATGATGGCAGGTGTATGCTGACTCCTATTTAACACGATTTGGAATGTGATTGCTTAATTCTGAACACAGCTACATCCCCAGTTATAAGAGGGTGTGCAGAATTATGCAACCACATTATTTTTATTTTTTCTTCCCTCCACCTAAAAGATTTCAGTTTGTTTTTCAATTGAGTGGTGCAGTTTATAGGTCACATTAAAGGTGGAAAAAGTTCTGAAATGATTTTTCTTTGTCTCATTTTTTTACAGCACTGAAACCTGACATTTTAACAGGGGTGTGTAGACTTTTTATATCCAATATATATACATATATATATATATATATATATATATATATATATATATATAATATATATCTCATATATAGTTGTGAGCATACGAGCCCGCTCGAGCCGTTGCTCACGCTTGCGGGCTCGCACAACTCACAACTCCTCCTGCCCGCTCGCCGCTCTTAACTCCTCCCCTGCCACTCTTAACTCCTCCCTACCATGCTTAACTACTCCCCTGCCTGTCTTAACTCCTCCCCTGTTGTGCTTAACTCCTCCCCCGGCTGCTCTCAACATCTCCCCCCAGCTGCTCTCAACTCCTCCCCCCTGCTGCTCTCAACTCCTTCCTGGGGAGGGACCGGCAGATATGCTGGGGACTGTGGTGAAAGAGACAGCCTGGAGGGAAAGAGAGACAGGAGGGACACAGACAGAGAGACAGGAGGGACACAGACAGAGAGAGATTGACAGGAGTAGCACAGAGAGAGTCAGGAGGGACACAGATAGAGAGAGACAGGAGGGACACAGAGAGAGAGAGAGTGACAGGAGTAACACAGAGAGAGTCAGGAGGGACACAGATAGAGACAGGAGGGACAAAGATAGAGAGAGACAGGAGTGACACAGATAGAGAGAGACAGGAGGGACACAGAGAGAGAGACAGGAGGGACACAGAGAGAGAGAGAGAGTGACAAGAGTAACACAGAGAGAGTCAGGAGGGACACAGATAGAGACAGGAGGGACAAAGATAGAGAGAGACAGGAGTGACACAGATAGAGAGAGACAGGAGGGTCACAGAGAGAGAGACAGGAGGGTCACAGACAGAGAGACAGGAGGGACACAGAGAGAGAGGAGGGACACAGAGAGAGAGGAGGGACACAGACAGGGAGAGAGGAGGGACACAGACAGGGAGAGAGGAGGGACACAGACAGGGAGAGAGGAGGGACACAGAGAGAGAGGAGGGATACAGATAGAGAGAGACAGGAGGGACACAGATAGAGAGAGACAGGAAGGACACAGATAGAGAGAGACAGGAGGGACACAGATAGAGAGAGACAGGAGGGACACAGATAGAGAGAGACAGGAGGGACACAGACAGAGAGACAGGAGGGACACAGACAGGAGGGACACAGACAGAGAGAGAGAGAAACAGGAGGGACACAGATAGAGAGAGACAGGAGGGACTCAGATAGAGAGACAGGAGGGACACAGATAGAGAGAGACAGGAGGGACACAGATAGAGAGAGACAGGAGGGACACAGATAGAGAGAGTCAGGAGGGACACAGATAGAGAGACAGGAGGGACACAGATAGAGAGACAGGAGGGACACAGATAGAGAGACAGGAGAGACACAGATAGAGAGAGACAGGAGGGACACAGATAGAGAGAGTCAGGAGGGACACAGATAGAGAGAGACAGGAGTGACACAGATAGAGAGAGACAGGAGGGACAGAGAGACAGGAGAGACACAGAGAGAGAGAGAGACAGGAGGGACACAGATAGAGAGAGACAGGAGAGACACAGATAGAGAGAGACAGGAGAGACACAGAGAGAGACAGGAGAGACACAGAGAGAGACAGGAGAGACACAGAGAGAGACAGGAGAGACACAGAGAGAGACAGGAGAGAGAGAGACAGGAGAGACACAGAGAGAGACAGGAGAGAGAGAGACAGGAGGGACACAGATAGAGAGACAGGAGGGACACAGATAGAGAGAGACAGGAGGGACACAGATAGAGAGACAGGAGGGACACAGATAGAGAGACAGGAGGGACACAGATAGAGAGAGACAGGAGGGACACAGATAGAGAGACAGGAGGGACACAGACAGAGAGACAGGAGGGACACAGACAGAGAGACAGGAGGGACACAGACAGAGAGACAGGAGGGACACAGAGAGAGAGGAGGGACACAGACAGGGAGAGAGGAGGGACACAGACAGGGAGAGAGGAGGGACACAGAGAGAGAGGAGGGATACAGATAGAGAGAGACAGGAGGGACACAGATAGAGAGAGACAGGAGGGACACAGACAGAGAGACAGGAGGGACACAGACAGAGAGACAGGAGGGACACAGACAGAGAGAGAGAGAAACAGGAGGGACACAGATAGAGAGAGACAGGAGGGACTCAGATAGAGAGACAGGAGGGACACAGATAGAGAGAGACAGGAGGGACACAGATAGAGAGAGACAGGAGGGACACAGAGAGAGTCAGGAGGGACACAGATAGAGAGACAGGAGGGACACAGATAGAGAGAGACAGGAGAGACACAGAGAGAGACAGGAGAGACACAGAGAGAGACAGGAGAGACACAGAGAGAGACAGGAGAGACACAGAGAGAGACAGGAGAGAGAGACAGGAGAGACACAGAGAGAGACAGGAGAGAGAGAGACAGGAGGGACACAGATAGAGAGACAGGAGGGACACAGATAGAGAGAGACAGGAGGGACACAGACAGAGAGACAGGAGGGACACAGATAGAGAGAGACAGGAGGGACACAGATAGAGACAGGAGGGACACAGACAGAGACAGGAGGGACACAGACAGAGACAGGAGGGACACAGACAGAGACAGGAGGGACACAGACAGAGAGAGAGAGACACAGGAGGGACACAGATAGAGAGACAGGAGGGACACAGATAGAGAGAGACAGGAGGGACACAGATAGAGAGAGACAGGAGGGACACAGAGAGACATGAGGGACACAGATAGAGAGACAGGAGGGACACAGATAGAGAGACAGGAGGGACACAGATAGAGAGAGACAGGAGGGACACAGATAGAGAGACAGGAGGGACACAGATAGAGAGACAGGAGGGACACAGATAGAGAGACAGGAGGGACACAGATAGAGAGAGACAGGAGGGACACAGATAGAGAGACAGGAGGGACACAGATAGAGAGACAGGAGGGACACAGATAGAGAGACAGGAGGGACACAGATAGAGAGACAGGAGGGACACAGACAGAGAGAGAATGGAGGGACACAGACAGAGAGAGACAGGAGGGACAGAGAGAGAGAGAGAGGAGGAACACAGACAGAGACAGGAGCGACACAGACAGAGACAGGAGCGACACAGACAGAGACAGGAGCGACACAGACAGAGACAGGAGCGACACAGACAGAGACAGGAGCGACACAGACAGAGACAGGAGCGACACAGACAGAGACAGGAGCGACACAGACAGAGACAGGAGCGACACAGACAGAGAGAGAGACAGGAGGGACACAGATAGAGAGACAGGAGGGACACAGATAGAGAGAGACAGGAGGGACACAGATAGAGAGACAGGAGGGACACAGATAGAGAGACAGGAGGGACACAGATAGAGAGACAGGAGGGACACAGATAGAGAGACAGGAGGGACACAGACAGAGAGAGAATGGAGGGACACAGACAGAGAGAGACAGGAGGGACAGAGAGAGAGAGAGAGGAGGAACACAGACAGAGACAGGAGCGACACAGACAGAGACAGGAGCGACACAGACAGAGACAGGAGCGACACAGACAGAGACAGGAGCGACACAGACAGAGACAGGAGCGACACAGACAGAGACAGGAGCGACACAGACAGAGACAGGAGCGACACAGACAGAGACAGGAGCGACACAGACAGAGAGAGAGACAGGAGGGACACACAGAGAGAGAGACAGGTGGGACACAGCGAGAGAGAGACAGGTGGGACACAGCGAGAGAGAGACAGGAGGGACACACAGAGAGAGAGACAGGAGGGACAGAGAGAGAGAGACAGGAGGGACAGAGAGAGAGAGAGACAGGAGGGACACAGACACAGAGAGAGACAGGAGAGACACAGAGAGAGAGAGACAGGAAGGAGGGACAGAGAGAGAGAGAGAGACAGGAAGGAGGGACAGAGAGAGAGAGAAAGGAGGGAGGGATAGAGAGAGAGAGAGAGAGAGAGAGAGAGAGAGGAAGGAGAGACAGAGAGAAAGATTGACAGGAAGGAGGGACAGAGAGATGAAAAAAGTGGAGTGGAAGAGACAGGGGAGGGAAAGCGGGGTAGAAGAGACAAGGGAAGGGAGAGGGGTGGAAGAAACACAGGAAAGGGAGATGGGGAAAGAGACACAGGGAGGAAGAGAAAGAAAAAGAAACGGGAGGGAGGGAAGAGACACAGGAGGTGGAGAGGGGTTGAAGAGACACGGGAGGGAAAGAGGGGAAAGGGGACACATGGGAGGGAGAGGGGGGAAGAGATACAGGGGTGGAGAGGGGGGAAGAGATACAGGGGTGGAGAGGGGGGAAGAGACACATGGGGGAGAGGCTCGCAATGAGCACCTTTGGCGCTCATTGCGAGGCCCATGATGAGCTTCAAAGGTGCTTAGTAAAGTAGAGGGGGGAGTGGCTCTCATTGAGCGCCTACCGTCAAGTAGAGGGGGGAAAAGGTAGAGGGGGAGAGGCTCGCAATGAGCGCCAAAGGCGCTCATCGAAAGGCCAGTAAGCTTGAAACAGCTGTACATGGATTGGATACTCAGCCTGTGTTTATTCCAACCTTGGCTTTGCATTAAAGCTGTGTAATACAGCATGCATAAGGTTAAAGGAAGCCATGTTTGATATAGGCTACGGAATGAAGAGCGAGGCATTTGTGGGCAAATTTGTGTGTCCCAGTTCAACTTCCCAGAATGCAGTGTAATAACTGTTTTTCTTGGAACTCTAAGCTGGAAGCAGGTTTTTTAACTTGCTTTAGACATTCAAATAAAAACACAGATGTACTATTTATTTACTGTACGGTGGAGGCTTCTATCGATCTTCTGCCCACCATATTATAAATGATTGTTGTGGTTATATATATATATATATATATATATATATATATATATATATATACATATACACACACACATATACATATTCACACACACTACACATGTATGCACTGCTGGATCAGGGTCCATACCTCTGCGTCAGGAGAGAACATGTTGCCTCTCTTGAAGCTCAAATTGGAGAGGAGAATTGCAGCACGGTAGTGATATCGCTCCACTGGAAATGGAGTTTATCTGGGCCTTCAAACTACAAACTCATAACACAAGGCGTGCCATCGCTAATGCCAGAATTTTTTTTAGAATTATAGCAGTTAATGAGAAATGGGATTTAATAGTGGTCATGATTGATTTTTTGGGGACTATGACATGTTGCTTTTATGTGTAACATTGTGTGTTGTACTGCTAAAGTAATATTGAGTCATCAGTAGCCAAACAAAATGGCACCTATAGCCTGTAGCTAGCCTGAACGGGTTCCAATTCATTTCCTTTGTCTAGAGCTGCTTTTGTCCAGCTCAAGAAACTCAGACCAGCCCCAGAAGAAGGCAGCACCTTCTGTGACATCATCCCTGTCTCCATGGACACTGGACTATTCTGATTGGGCTATGCCAATTCAAGCAGTCCAGCTATCCAGCGGATTGGTGTTTGTGCATCCAAGTGGGAATTCAAACCTGTTCACTCCCCAATTCATGTTAATGTTGTTTTGTTCTGTATTTTTGGGAAATGTGCGGTTGGTGTTTGGGAAGCCATTAAAGTTCAGTCTGTTTTGTACTAAACAAAGGTACGTGTGCTCTGTATATCCTAATAAAAGACATCTGATTGTGCCTGTAACTGATCTGAATGGAATTGATGGGGATGCTGACATCTTGAACACAAAAAGGCACGGCCTAGAAGGAGAAGGTTGGGATCCGCTTGGTCCCCCAAATCTGGGTCATAACAATAGACATTACTGAAACATGGATTACATTACAGTGTGTACAGGTTGCATAGCATCTGGGTACAGTTTGTGACTTCCAGAGGAAGTGCCGGCAGTCACATGGTTGCTGAGGTCACAACTTATTTCTCTCTGTGTCTCCTTGTGGGAAATGTAAACACCAACAGCAATGATGCAAGCTGCATGTGTAATGTGCTGCACAGATTTGCACTGGTTAGAAAGCACTATTTATTTTCATATGAGTGTTACTACATATCCCAGACTGCTTTGCAGCACAGACAGCAACCCTAAATGTTTCAACCTGTGCTTTCTCCTGATTGGCCAAAACAATTTTTCAACTGAATTCTAATTTAGCCTGGGTTTGGAGAGGGTGTTAACCCTGTTTTACAACTGTCAGAAATTACAAGATATTTTGCTAACTTGAAGGTAAGTCTTTACAATGTTTATTTTGGTATTTTTTCATGCAAAAAAAGGTTTGCAAACACTACTGATTCTCCTCTATCAGATGCACTCATAACCTAGAAAAAACATGTTTGCCTTTAAGCCTATAGTCAGAGAGGATATTTATGGTGGAACTAGTGGTAATGTTGAATGTTTGTGGGTAGAGTTAAATAGCGGAGGAGCAAATTCTAAAAGAATATTAGTAGGAGTATGCTATAAACCCCCAAATATAGAAAGTGAGGAAATACAATTATTGTTACAGATTGAAAATGCAGCTAAGCACGGGCAAGTTCTAATAATGGGAGATTATAACTACCCTGAAATAAACTGGATAAATGAGACCAGCAGTTCAGGAAACAGTGATCACAACACAGTCTCATTTGAGATTGAATTCAAAAAACAAAACTGTAATGGGCCAATAATATTAATAGGGCAGATTTTAATGGTCTAACGCTGCCTAGATGCTAGAGTGAACCCCTGAGGAAATTCAGAAACGTCGTTGGGTGATGCAGTACGCTGGACGCTATCTGATGATATCACAAGCTAGCATCTAGGCAGCGTTCCACATGGACCAAAGCCCAAAGCTTAAATGCCCCTATCCCTCAACTGCTGAATATGCCAAATATCTGAATGATGTGGCTTCTAATAGAATTTAGATCATTCGCAATTACCACAACTATATATGTGATTGTAAGTAGCGAGTTTTCAGTCATGTAAGGCGCTTTGGAAAAAGCACTTTCTGCAAAGATTCTAAGCTCAAAACAAGGTCCTCCATTTTCTGCCGTTTGTTAACATTGTATTTTTCCTTGTTCACAGCTACAGAATATGTTGGCGCATTACAAATAAAAGCTGTAACGGAACCCATCACTGTTTTACCCTGTTTTATGGTTATTTAATTTATGGTTAAAATATGATCACATTGCTATACTATATGTATGTGGTCTGAGCGCCATTCAGTAATAATGTGTGCTCAGACCTAAGCTATCTGCAGATATGTTCTGGGTTATATGTTGTTATTATATCTGTAAAAATATTGTATTGTGTGGTATGCAGTCAAATATCTTTGGTCTCATACACTTGGTCAGGAGTTGCCCATCTGCCTATTAATAGTATCTGCTAAAACACACAAGAGATAGCAGAACAAAAGGGTTTTAGCAGACAAGATGGCACCATGAACAATGGGGGTAGGGACTCTTGAATAATGAGATGACCTGGGGTTTCCCCATACTCCCAGCAGGGGAATAAGTGAGCTTAGAGATGTTACTCTCTCCACCGCCAGAGGTAGAATGAGCAGTTAGCCACGCCTAGTGGGCGGCTCCTGGGGGAGGGGACTCCTGGCTCCCACGCATTAACCCTGTCTGATTGGCCAGAGGTAATTAGGGGTTGACCAAAGGTAGTCACTGCCCCTACTGTGTATGTGAAGTGTTTAAAAATGTGTTTTGTTTTTAATAAAGCAGAGTTCTACTTGACCCTTTAAAACGTAGCATCGTCTCGTTCATGGGGGGGGATTTATGGTACCGTTACTCTGACGCATTTTACAGCACTCCTGGATTATACAATGGGATATCGTGGATGGGAATAAACATTTCATTACTGCACAGCACCTTGCTTAAGAAAAGGACGTCTCCAAAGGCAGGCACCCCTCACCAACAAGGGTAGCCGTTACAAAAGCTAATAATAATATACAAACAAGAAGGGATAGAGACTGCTTTACGTGAACAAATCTGGGGAATTATAGACCTGTAAGGCGCTCATCGCAAGGCAGTAAAGTAGAGGGGGGAGAGGTAAATGGGTGGAAGCGAGGGGCCGCATTTGCGAAGGTGGAGGCTTTACGGCGCCTCACAAGCGGTTACAAACACCCACAGAAGCGGGACTTTGAAAAAATACATCTAACACGCAATGACTAAATACGGACTTACGCAAAAAAATACGAGCCGCGGGACTTAGAAAGAAAAAATTACGAACTCGCAAAAATACAACCTTAACGGCCGAGCCGCACGCACCGCAAAACATTAAAAAGACAATAAATACAGACAAAAGTGACATAAAAACCTTACCCACAGCAGGGGGGGCACCCGGGACCTCGGCAAGTGAAGTTACACCTCAATTTAAGGCCAATTTTCAGAGTTTAGACACACGAAAATCCCCTAAGCGAGGGAAAAAATGGCCGTTGTAAAAAAACGAAAACGAGGCTACACGACCCGAAGATGCAAAACATCAACAAGCACATACCGCTTTTCAAAAAAGACGTACGAGGTACAAGATACACTTTTAGTAAGGACGCTAAATCATCCACACCCGCGCACCACATACACATTCGCCGCCATTTTATAACACTAACTTACAGAATACGGAAGTACCCAGCTACCCTATCGGCTTCCCCTCGTGCACGCAGCATATTTACACTACACACATTGCTGACACTTACACAGCAGATCAACAACAGTGCAAATCTACATTGTATGCTGCAGGAACATCGAAACAGATTGTCAGCTCTTCAGCACAATGCTTCCTGCATATATTACTCACAAATAGGTAAAGTATATTAATTTATTACTTATTTAATAAACACTATCGCAATAAACGCAAAAGCCATTCACTGCGCGCCTTACAACGAGCGCCAACGCTGCTCATAGCACACAAACTACACCAGGGGAGAGCCTTGCAATAAGCGCCGACCTTGACAACAAAAGAGCCTCTGATAAAAATAAAAAAACAACAACCAAGAGGCTCGCAATGAGCGCCAAAGGATCTCAGGCCACCAAAAAAATTAATGTCTGTGGCAAACAGCATTACCTGCCTTACAATTTTATTGCCGTCATTTTTTAGTAATAATAATAATAACTATAACAGGACCACAAATAAGATACATGTGTGTGTGTATACATATATACATTACACACCTCCCCCTCATGACACACACAATAGATAAGTATAAACACCTGTTACTATAAATACCCCATAATACATATATAGCCCCCACACTGCAGACACATAAATACACATATATATAGATTACATGCACCTCCGGCACTATCTGTACATAACTAGATCAGTACAAACTCACAGCTAAGGCCTCTCCACCGCTTCCTTCTTAATAGCCCCTCAGTCGCTGATTTATGACGTCACACGCAGTTCTGTTCGACGCTAACGTGTAGCGTCCATCAGAATATAGGGAAGCATCCGCCATGTTTGTTATGGGCAATGTTTGGGAACTTGTTATATTAATATGTGATAAACTCATTGTGTCCTTACTCCAACGAAGCCTAAATTATAATTTTGTACCATTAATTAATTTAAATATGTAATTAAAGTAACGTGCTGCATTTAGGTGCATAAAGACATCCAACTGTAGAGGCCCTGCCCTCTGTTACCCTATTGGTTGATTTGTGCAGGCGATTGTGGGAGTTGTAGTCATTTGTAGTCACTTCCAATCCCTTCTTTTATGTGTAATAGATCTGTACACCGCGGGTGCTGCTGGGACAGTGTGTATGTATTAATTCACTGGATGAAGTATACATACACATGTGTATCATATATATGTATTATAAATGCGTATATTATACAGACAGACTGACTGAGAACAGGACAGAACACTCACACCAGGGTTGATTTGTTTGTATGTGTGTATATATACATACACACACGTATAGAAAGATTAGATATGAGTAAAAGTAAAAAAAAAACATCTTATTTTCTTTAGCTATGTAAATAACATGTTCTGACACACAATGAAAAGCAATAGGAAGGAGGTCAGTGGCCTTTTACATGTTTTAGGATGTGTGTATATATATATATATATATATATATATATATATATATATATATATATATATATATATATATATATATACACACACACACACATTGTTACTATAAGAATTTGAACCCAGAGCCATCAGCTCCACAGACAGCAGCCTACCCTACTGTACTGTTTGTTCTGTTGCTAAACTAGCTGCTAGAATATACAACCAAATCACCTAGCCACTGACTGATTCAAAACCTCTACACCTAATTCCAATTCATATGCATTATGTCCTGCTTGGTACAGGGCTTATTGTTCATTCAAGCAGAGGCAATACTGACTACATTTGATCATAAATATATTTTCAGCATCAGTTTTAAAAAGGAAAACACCTTTTAACCTCTAATGGTAAAGATCACAAATGCTGACTGACTGGTTTTGTCAGAAATCCTGGACATTTATTAATTCCGAATTTTTTTTATCTGCTTATATATCTGTGTATCTATCTGCTAATCTATGTATCTATCTGCTTATGTGTATCTATCTGTGTATCCTTCTTTCTATCTATCTAACTCCATATATATCTGTGTATCTACCTGTGCATCTATCTGTGTATATATATGCTTATCTGTTTTTTATGAATATCGTAAGAGAAATATCTTAGGGAGTAAAGTAAGGCCAAATATTTTTGTAATTTTAAACCTTATTATTCATATTTTTATTAATGATATATGCCAATAACTGGAAGGATGTGGTTTTAAACGATTTAGAAAAAGAAAGAAAGACACCCTTTTTTTAACCAGATAGACTCGTGTATTAAGTAAATTCTTCACATCAAGAAAGAAGATTTTAGATTAAAAAGTCAAGTTTTTATTAACATAATTAAAATAGAAAGTTTAAAACATATTTAAAATACTGATAGCACAGTATCCACCTTAAGAATGTTTAATGTTCAAGTCTGGAGCTGTTACAGAGTTAAACAGTCCAAAGGCCATCTATCCTTTTTAATCCACCTTAAGAATACTTCAAGTTTAATTCTGAAGCTGTTACTATCAAAGCTATTACATTAAGATGAAATAGACAAATGTTAAGCAAAGTAAATAAAACAGTTATTAAGATTAACCAACACATTAGTAACAGCAATAAGATTAATAACATTGAAATGGCAGTAGCCTTCGTAAGGTAATACCTATTACAAAAAGACCAGAAAATTAGCAATGAACTAATATGTTCAGATTAAAATATATTTAAAATTCAACTAAGAGGATATTTATTAGCAAAAGATAAAATATAGAATAACAACTATATGAAGAAAATGTGCATTTGTAGGGGGATAATATCATAAAGGAAAAGATTCACAGATTAATTAAAAACCAAATTAATTACTATATTAATATCAGTAACAATAAAAAAAGTCTAACAATTATTCTTACAAATGTAAGTATTAAAAATAACTATGAGACTATCTGGAGACTATATAATACAAGTATTATTCTACTCCTTATTATTAAATAAACAAAATATCAACTTGATGTATTAAGAATGTACAAAGTAATTTTATCAACATTTATCTATATTTCCGTTTATAATACCATTCTTTTTCTAAGGGTTAAAAGGATAATTGTATCCTTCACACTAAAAAAATAGTCACCTCCACCATGATCTAATTCTGATCCTTGACGAAGCAACAGCGAAAGTGCTGTGTATCTATCAGTGCATCTATCAGTGTATCTATTTCCTTTTTTTTCTGCTTAACACTCGGCTTATCTATGTGTCTATCTGCTTATCTATCTGTGTATCTATCTGTATATCTATCTGTGTATCTATCTGCTTATCTATCTGTGTATCTATCGACTTATCTATCTGCTTATCTTGACCTAGTTATTAGTTGACAAAGGTTCATTCCAGAATTAAACCATAAATAATGACACTACAAATTTATTTTTG
The DNA here is from genome assembly GCA_027410445.1 of Discoglossus pictus. Classification (NCBI taxonomy): domain Eukaryota; kingdom Metazoa; phylum Chordata; class Amphibia; order Anura; family Alytidae; genus Discoglossus; species Discoglossus pictus. Next base: position 442,877,653 of record CM050166.1, on the reverse strand, counting down.
ATAAAGAAAAATGCCACATCTTTATTAAACATTTTAACAATTTCCAAATTGAGTGGTGCTGCCAAAACCATGCGATGCAAAACTCAAGGGAACCTGTGCCCCAAGACCAATAGGAACAAAAGGGATGCCCATGCCACGAGACCATCAGAACTCAAGGGAACCCTGTGCCCCAAGACCAATAGGAACAAAAGGGATCCCCATGCCCCAAGACCATCAGAACTCAACGGAACCCTGTGCCCCAAGACCATCAGAACTCAACGGAACCCTGTGCCCCAAGACCAATAGGAACAAAAGGGATGCCCATGCCACAAGACCATCAGAACTCAAGGGAACCTGTGCCCCAAGACCATCAGAACTCAAGGTAACCCCATGCCCCAAGACCATCAGAACTCGTGGGAACCCTGTGACCCAAGAGGTCTGACATCAACACACTATACCTTTTACTGAATAAACTTACACCGGGTAAACCAAAACAGCTGTGAAAATTCACATTTTTTTTAGAAAAGATAGAATTTATACATAAACGAACATATTTTTTAATGAAGTGGATGTGATCATGGGTGTAGGAGCCTGAAAAAAATCCGGGGGGGATAATTCAATACTGTTTTCAGGGCAGAAAGCAGGGAGGATCTAACACTGTTGCAATGCACCGGGGCCCTGCTCTGGGTAGCCTATTGCTGCAGTGCCCCTCAGAAACGTTTTTTAAATGTCTTTGTTTATATTCTCAATGCCCCTGCCTCCCCCAATAATATATATATATATATATATATATATATATATATATATATATAATATAATGTATGTCTATATACCAACTTATCTATATATTTATACGTTAGAGGCCTTATGATAAGATGGAGGAAACAAAGAGGAGCTACATCTGAAATTGGCCAAAATAGAAAGGGATAATAAAATCTCTCCAAATCAGATGAATATAAATGAATTAAATAAAATTAATCTACAAATAAGGAAAATAGATCAAATGAGAGATGACAAAGCTATATGGCTAGCCCAACAAAAACATTATTTTTTGGGCAACAAACCAGGGGGACTCTTAGCAAATAAACTGAATAAAAAGAGATTAAAAAATAATTGATATGTTAAAAGATAAAAAAAGGAAAACAATGTAGGAAGCCGATATTTTGTTTCAATACTACAAAACTCTGGTAGAGGAAGGAGAGGTTGTTAAACCTAGTAAACAGGAAATAATACATTTTTTGAATAATATAAAGTTACCTACAATAACAGAACAACAGTTAAAAATAATGAATAAAAAAATATCACTCAAAGAAATACAAATAGCTATATCAGATCTAAAAGTGGACAAAGCACTTGGCCCAGATGGCTTTGCAAATCAATATTATAAATTGTTTGCCCACCATTTTGACTGGAAACTTGGAAAAGGCATTTAATGAAATTAAACAGAATGGAATGGCTCTTCCAAAAATCCTTTTAGCATCAATAGTTACAATCCCCCAAAAAAGGCAAAGATATATCTCAATGTAAAAACTATAGGCCCATTTCATTAATAAATACTAATATCAAAATGTATTCAAAGATTTTGGCTACAAGGCTGAGTGGTATTCTTCCAGATTTAATTAATCTAGACCAGAAAGGATTTGTAAAGAACAGACAGACAACTGACAACACAAGAAGATTTATAGATATATTGTCACGTGCCAGGTCCATGAACACCCCACTTTTGTCCCTGTCATTAGATGCAGAGAAAGCTTTTGACAGGGTCAACTTGGGTGTTCATGGACCTGAATCTACAAAAGTATGGTTTTGATAGATCTGCAATAAAAGCTTTGGGAGCCCTCTATAGCAATTTGTTGGCCTATGTTACTGGTATAGGATTTGAAACACGAAAATTTAAAATCCATAACGGCACTAGGCAGGGGTGTCCCATTTCCTCTTTGATATTTGCACTATTAATAGAAACTCTAGCAGAAAGTATTAGGATTAATCAACATATAGAAGTTATACAGATTTCAAAAATATAAATAAATAATGTTATTTGCAGATGACATTTTGGTTACAGTAACTAATCCCCAGAACATCGGTAATCTCATTACATAAATAATTAATTTATTTAGTAAAATATCTTATTATAAACGTAATATTGGAAAGACTGAACTCCTATGGTTAAACTTAGATAAACATACTATGGAATCATCGAGTAAACAATTTGGATATAATTTACAACAAAATAAAACCTCCTATTTAGGGATCATGTTTACACCAAATCTAAATAAATTAGCTCAGAATAATATTGAAATAAGTCAACAGATTAAAGATGTTCAAATACAATGGAAAGATTTACAATTAACTTGGCTTGGAAGAATATCAGAAATCCAAATGGTGATATTACCAAAAATCATATATCTAATTATAGCTATTAGCCTAGTAGCTGTAATATTCTGAGCCAATATATTCTGTAGAACATAAAACAACATATCTACAGTACAGCAATGTGATCATATTTTAACCATAAGAATTAAATAACCATAAAACAGGGTAAAACAGTGATGGGTTCCGTTACACACCTCCCCCGTGACCATAAGCCGGCATATTTACGGTCTGATCCCAATTGGATCGGCCTGGGGATGTCCGGACAAAAGTATTTGTTGGTCAATTCTCTAGTTTGACAACCCATCAACATTACTGCAATTCACCTTTACTCATATTTCAAGAACAAAACAAACGCACACTTCATACAGCATTCACAGCAATAAACATTTCAAGGATAGGGAAAATACATTTTACAAACAGGTTTTACAGAGGCCTCTGTACTGGAGACAATGGGGAAAGTAATCCAATTATCCAGGGATAGAGGCAGACTCCATTGACCACATGGTTGCAAAAAAACATAAACCACTTTAAAATACATAAAGTCACCTTTTACACATAACACACAGACATTTCACATATCCCCAGATAGCTGGGATCTGAGCGCACAAAACTACCGAATAGCGCTCAGATCCTCTTCACACAATTCAATTGCCATGTAGCTAAAGTCTTTCCCATAGTCTTTCATTATATGAATGGGCTCCATGGCATAGCTATCTGGGGTATCACCGCTCACACAGGGCAAGTACCGAATGACCCCACTGTATTTAAAGGGCCAGAATGAGTGACATACACTCTGGTATGGCCGAATACTGTTTTTAAAGGGCAATATGTCCCAGGGCCATAGTCGCAGGGCAGGAGGCTGGCAAACAGTCCTCTCCAAGACAAAGTGGCGAAGGGCACTTCGTCACATGAACATTCAATTTATAATATGGTATAGAGAAGAAGACATATCCTTAAAAACTCTCTTAAAACGGTTAGATCTGAAATAAAGATGTGGTACAAATTAAATAAAAAATATGGTATGCTAACACTTCCCTCTCCTATAACTCCGATCAAGTCATTTATGAAAAATTTGATCCCAAAAAATAGTAGAAAGATCGGAGGGGATGAAATTAAATACATTAGAGACCTATATTCAAGAGGAAATATTAAGCAATTTAAAGAAATTGTAAGTGAATATAATACAGTGCCTTGCAAAAGTATCCACCCCTTGACTTTTTACCTATTTTGTTACATTACAGCCTTAAGTTCAATGTTTTGTTAATCTGAATTTTATGTGATGGATCAGAACACAATAATCTAAGTTGGTGAAGTGAAACGAGAAAAATATATACATAAAACTATTTTTTAGAAATAGAAAACAGAAAATTGGCATGTGCGTCTGTATTCACCCCTTTGTTATGAAGCCCATAACCAATTAACCAATTACCTTCAGAAGTCACATAATTAGTGAAATGATGTCCACCTGTGTGCAGTCTAAGTGTCACATGATCTGTCATTACATATACTTTCCAAACAAGTAAGGGACAATGTTGTTAAGAAGCACAAGTCAGGGTTAGATTATAAAAAATTATCCAAATCCTTGATGATCCCCAGGAGCACCATCAAATCTATCATAACCAAATGGAAAGAACATGGCACAACAAAAAAACCTGCCAAGAGACAACCGCCCACCAAAACTCACGGACTGGGCAAGGAGGGCATTAATTAGAGAGGCAGCACAGAGACCTAAGGTAACCCTGGAGGAGCTGCAGAGATACACAGCAGAGACTGGAGTATCTGTACATAGGACAACAATAAGCCGTGCGCTCCATAGAGTTGGGCTTTATTGCAGAGTGGCCAGAAGAAAGCCATTACTTTCAGGAAAAAAACAAATTGGCACGTTTTAAGTTTGAAAAAAGGCATGTGGGAGACTCCCAAAAAGTATGGAGGAAGGTTCTCTGGTCTGATGAGGCTAATATTGAACTTTTCGGCCATGAAACAAAAAAACTCAGAATATAACATGCTTGAAGATAGACCACTAAATATATTCGAATTATTAATAATCCAAAACGATAAAAAAAAACTCAATAGCTAAATCTCGAGAAATTATAAAAAATAAAGCACAATTAGTTAAAACATCTAGAATGGAAGATTGGGAACGGGAATTAAATATAAAAAGGTCTAATAAACAATGGATGTTGTTCCACATGTTCCCAGTGGCAATGATATTCAATAAAGGTCTTGATAATCCAAATTTTAATGGCAATAAAATGGTTAATTTCCAAAAAACTGGAAAAGCGAAAAAAATGCCTATATGGCAAGAAGCTGTTTTAGTTGTTGACAGAAATAGACAACTTGAAAAAGACTAGCTAAAAACTTTAAATAAACTTAAAAGAAATATTTTAGATATTAGGTATCCATGGGAACAATATGTGGATAGATATCAAACCTTTTGCTAAACTCCACTTTGTTACATAGTTACATCACATATATAGTTGTCATAACTGCGGGTTGTCAAAAGTTGTTGATAACGCTGAGACCCTCGCAACATTTACGGACTTAAGACACACAAATACGAGACACGACCTTGCAAAAATACGACTTTAATGGCCGACCCGCGCAAACCTCATAACATTCAAAACACAATAAATACACACAACAAACACATAAAAAGCTTACCTACAGCAAGGGGGGGCACCCAGGACCTCTGCAAGTGAAGTTACACCTCCATTTAAGTCCAAATTCACACCCGAAAATCACCTAAGCGAGAGAAAAAATGGCCACCGCAAAAAACGAAAACGAAGGCTACAGGACTCTATGCACGCAAAACACCACCAAACACATACAGATTTTCCGAAAAAGCTGGACGAGGTCCAAGAACAAGGACACTAAATCCCCAAAAGCCGCGTAACACACATTAGGCGCCATTTTACAACACTAACTTACATAATGCTGAAGTACACAGCTACCCTAACGGCTTCCCCTTGCGCACGCAGCCTATTTACACTGCACACTGCACACATTGCTGACACTTACACAGCAGCTCCACAGCACTCAAAACACACATTGTATGCTGCAGCAACATCAAAACAGATTGTCAGCTCTTCAGCATAATGCTTCCTGCATATATTACTTCAAAATAGGTAAAGTATATTACTTTATTAATGTATTATTTAGTTCATTACCATGCACCAAACAGCATTAGCTCACTTACAATTTTATTCCCGTCATTTTTTGACAGGCAATATTCTAGTAGTTACATAGTAATTGAAGTTGAAAAAAGACTTTCAGTCCATCAAGTTCAACCTTTTAAGATCTCCTCCGATCTGCAATATGCAGATTAGTTATTAATGAATTAGTTGTTAATTAATTATTAATAGTATAGTATTTGAGGATGAATAAAGAGTTAGTCCATCAAGTTCAACCTTTTTAGATCTCACTTGATCTTTTTAATAAGTGGACTATTTGTTATTAATTGTTAATTGTTATTTGATCCAGAGGAAGCAAACAGAAAAAAAAAAACATTGAAACTTTGCTAATTGTCTCATGAGGGGAAAAAAGCAAAATTCCTTCCTGACCCCAGAAACTGGCGATCAAATTTCTCCCTGGATCAATATTCCTTCACTAGTTATCCAGGATAACCTTGAATGCCGTCTTTATTCAAAAATTGAAGTTATCTATCGAATTCAATGTCACCACCTCCTTTGGTAGAGAATTCCACAGATTAACCACCCTTACTGTGTAGAACCCTTTTCTTTCTTTAAGGTGAAATCTTTTTACTTCTAACCTCAAGGGATGTCCTCTTGTCAGTTGAAAATCTCTTGGCACAAAAAGTTCACTTGACAAAGCCTTATATTGACCCTGGATGTATTTATATAAGGTAATCATATCCCCTCGTAGACGCCTTTTTTCTAGCGAAAATAAGTTTAATTTGGTTAGTCTTTCTTCATAACTTAGCCCCTCCATTCCCCTTATTAGTTTTGTTGCCCTTCTCTGTACTTTTTCCAGCTCTAAAATGTCCTTTTTTATGAAGTGGTGCCCAAAATTGTACTCCATATTCCAAATGAGGGCGTACTAGAGATTTGTATAGTGGTAGAATTATATTTGCTTCCCTGGCTTCTATACCCTTCTTAATACATACTAATATTTTATTTGCCTTTGCAGCTGCTGCTTGGCTTTGAGCACTGTTACCTAGGTGGTTGTCCACAAGCTCCCAAATCCCTTTCAATATCTGATACACCTAGATTTGCTCCATTAAGATTATAGATTGCATGGCTATTTTTCCTTCCCAAATGCATAACTTTACATTTATTTGTATTAAATCTCATCTGCCATGAGTTTTATGACATACTTTTTTCTTTTTTTCTCTCGTCTTGTCTTTAATGTTTTACAAGATTTTTCGATGCTTTATGATCAAATCAATATAAACTATGTAACTTTGATCTGATTTTGAAAAATTAAATAATAATAATAAAAAACGATCTCCCTTTGTTGATGAACTAAGATCTTTCATTGGTGACCTGAGATCTATCAAAAGAATAAATAATCTATTTGAGGCTAATACTCCTCAGAATAAAATAATAACTCATTATAGACAATAGGAAATTCAATCAGATCTATGATATATTCTGCAGAACAGTTACATAGAAGTGTTCAAAGGATACAGAGACTAACTTCCTCTGGGAGACTTTAGGATCTGATTTCCATCTGGTTCTTGAGAAGTCCTACAAAATATGAAGATGTCCCTGCCCTATTGATGGGCATCTACTCCTTAAGTCTCCCTGATCAGCACATACTATAAGATCATAGCCAAAGCAATCTCCCTGAGGCTCAAGTTTTTGCTGGCAGAACTGGATCACCCCAACCAGTTGTATGCTATCCAAGACCAGACAATATTCAATAGCATGTTTCTTTTCCAGGATCTTCTAAAACTGATCTGTCAAACTCCACAGGCTGGACCTTCACTGCCTCATAGCCGCAATGCAAAATTATGGCTTTAGCCCACAGTTTGTAAGCTGTATGAAAACAGTTTATGCCTCCGGAGAGTTTACTGAAAATCAAGTGCCCCTAACTGCACCATTGGTATTTGGTCGAGGAGTACATCAAGGATGCCCTTTATCTGGACAGCTGTATACACTGGCCATAGAGCTTTTCCTCTGTCTATTGAGGTAAAGGCACAGGGCTGATGTTGAAGGAGCCAGACATGCTGATTTCCCTCTTAGCTTATGCTGATGATGTGCTATTTGTGACCCAGGACCAGTTGATCTTGATCTGGCAAAATAATGCCAAGTGTTTTATTCAGCTGCCTACTCTGAGTGAATCAGCTGATCAAAGTGTCCAGACCTTCTCGAGAGTTCTCTACAGGTGGAACATCTGATCGGAGGCAGATGTCATCATGTTTTCTAGCGTATGTCTGTCTGCTGTGGACTCTTCATTCCTACACAACTGTATGGAGTTAGAGGACAGTGTCCTCATTCATCTGGGAAGATAGAGGGGTCTTGCAAAAATGCTTTCCTTTAGGGAGCAGACTCTGGAAATCATTCAGCTGGTGGCCTCTCTATGTCCAAACCTTGACGCTGGTAGCACTATCCAGTACATGCAGAGATACCTGTATGCAGTTCTGTCACAACCCGCTTCTTAGTTGGAAAGGGTCACAAAACCGATCCTACCTGCAGCTCGGAGTTTTTTTCTATCCCCTCACACAAGACAACTTAACCGGAGCCAAGGATGAGTTGCCGTTCATTATATCAGGTTGCGGTTGCAGCACCAAGGTGCAGGAGTCAGGACAAGTTACCAGGTACCAGAACAAGCTGCAGAAATATCATTTCTGATAAAAAATATAAACTCCTTCCCTATAGAATGAAACACACCATGCACATGTTTTCCAAACAGAGAATATACTTTATTTTTCCAGCCACATACTTATATAGTACATACACCAATCAACATTAGCTATTTCCTTTGGCAAACAATTCACACTTGGTAGCCTCTTTTGGACTACCCACATTGGTACAGATTATTTCCATAAACTTGGAGCTATCCTTTCATCCCCTGCCCCTAGAAGCCCAGTGATACATGCTTATCAGCCACTTTCTGACATGATTTGAACACCTCAGGGATTAATTAGCCAGTGTGGGCTTGGAGACCTAGTGGGGACTTAGGAGTTGAGGGGTTTCCATTTTGGACTTACCAGGGTCAGGGACCCCTGTGTGCTGGAGACCTAGAGATGGTAATGGGCTGGATTAGAATGCTTGGGGTACCTCTTGCAGGGTAAAAACGTAGAGGCAGAGCCCATTGGTTCTTCGGGGGCCTTACTGTTGTGTGTACCCAGGCTCTAACCGACCTCACCTTGAATTACATATTATAATTGTCTAACTACGATTCGTCGTCACGCTGCGTTGCGTAGTGCTTACGACTTAGCGATGAGCGAAGCAGGCGCTCATCGCCCGGCTCGCCTCACGCAGCGAGGCGAGCCGTGAAATCGTAGCACTTTGTTAATGAGCGGCACAGGCGCTCATTGCAGGCTCGCCTCGCACAGCGAGGCAAGCCGTTAAACCGTAGCACTTAGAAAAAAAATACGACATGAAAAAAATTACTAGATAAGCGGCGGAACCAAAACACTAAAAAAAACACTAAATACACATTAAAAATCAAAATAAAGGTCATTTACAGCATGGGGAACCAGGCAGGACGTCTGGAAGTGAGTTGGAACTCACATTTACAGCGATTTAGCCGAGTTACAAAGATCGAAAATCGGCTAAGCGAGAAAAAAATGGCCGCTGAAAAAAATGAAAACGAGGCTATACTACTACGAACTGCGTAAAACACAGCCACAGATGTATGTGTTTGAAGAACAACGAGATAAAGGATGCGGATTAACCGCGCAATGAGTAAAAAGACAGTAGCGAGTACATTTTACGGAAACCAATTACAGATTTACGCATTAACACAGATTTAACGCCTTTGTCTCGCGCAACATCGGATTTACCGCAAAAAACAACGCATTTGATGAAATATAAGTTGCAAGTTACAAAAATTAAAATTAAAAATTTTTTTTTTTATTTATTTTAAGAAAAAAAATAAAGGGACAAATGTAACGTCATGTTGTGTGGCAAACAAATTTCACAACATTTAATTTTTATTGACCATCATTTGACCGTTTTACCATATTTACTGTTAAACCGTAGTACTTTAGCGGGCTTAGCGATGAGCGCCGCAGGCGATCATCGCCCGGCGAGACACACCTAGACCTGGGAACAAACAAGGTGGTGGTGTGGGCGTATTGCTTTCCAGTCGCTGTACTTTTCACCTCTTACCCCCTGTCCCATCCCTCCAATTATCATCCTTTGAAGTGCATACAATCCGCCTCTTCTCACCTTTCTCTCTACGTGTTGCCGTGATCTATCGCCCCCTGGCACTCCCTCTCAATTTCTTGATCACTTTTCTGCCTGGCTCCCTCACTTTCTCTCCTCCAATGTTCCTTCACTGGTACTTGGAGATTTTAACATACCCATTGACATTCCCACCTCCCCAGCTGCAGCCAAACTGCTTGCACTCACCTCTTCCCTCGGCCTCTCACAACTAACAGATTCTTCTACTCATCATGCTGAACATTCTCTTGACCTTATCTTCACCAACCTCAGCACAGCCTCCAGTCCAGTCACCCATCCACTCCCTCTATCTGACCATCACTTACTTACCTTTAACCTCACCTCTTCTTCCTCCCACCACCCCTCTCCTACCCCTGCCACCATCACAAACAGAAACCTGCTAGCACTTGACCCTACTCAGCTCTCCATTAATATCCAACCCCTTCTCAGCCCCATCACCTACCTCAACTGCGCTGACACTGCCATCTCACTTTACAACTCTACTCTCTATTCCATCCTTGATACCCTCGCCCCCATAACCACACAAAGACGCCCTCGCTCTCTTCCACAACCTTGGCACACAACTCAAACACGATACATCCAGAAGTGCTCCCGCACCGCTGAACGGCTCTGGAGGAAATCACCACTTCAGCAGATTTCCTCCACTACAAATTTATGTTAAGCTCCTACTCCTCTGCCCTCAACCTCGCCAAACAACACTACTTCACTTCACTAATATCAACCCTATCCTCTAACCCAAAGCGTCTGTTCGCAACATTCAAATCTCTCCTCCACCCACCACCTCCTCCCATCCCTTCCTCTCTCACAGCTGAAGACTTTGCCAACCACTTTATTCATAAAATCCAAAACATCCACAATGAACTCTCATCTCACAGTGGCTCACTCACTCTACGTCTGAACTATCCAACCACACCCACTCTTCTCCCTCCCCCAATCCAACAACTGCTTTGCACCAGCTACAGAGGATGAAGTCGCTAGCCTGCTATCATCCACTCACCTCACTACATGTTCCCAGGACCCTATTCCATCTCAGCTCATCCCTCCCCTCTCTACCACACTAATCCCAGCCCTCACACATATTTTCAACCTTTCCCTAACTACCGACAAGTTTCCATCTTGTCTAAAACACGCCACAATTACACCCAACGTCAAAGAGTACTCATCTGACTCTGACATTGCTTCTAACTACCGCCCTATCTCTCTGCTTCCCCTGGCTTCCAAACTGCTCGAGCGGCTCGTCTATACCCGCCTTACCAGCTTTATCTCCTCTAACTCCTTTCTTGACACCTTCCAATCCGGCTTTCGGCCCCAACATTCCACTGTGACAGCTCTCACTAAAGTCACCAATGACCTGCTTACTGCTAAGTCAAAAGGTCACTTTTCTATTCTCCTTCTTCTAGATCTCTCTGCTGCCTTTGACATTGTTGACCATCCACTTCTACTCCATATCCTCTCCTCCCTCTGTATTCGGGACACTGCTCTCTCGTGGTTCTCATCATACCTACAAAATCGATCATTCAGTATCTCCTTCTCTGACACCTCTTCTTCTACCTACCCCCTGTCTGTTGGTGTACCCCAAGGATCTGTCCTAGGCCCATTCCTCTTCTCCATCTACACTTCCTCACTTGGTACCCTTATAAACTCTTTTGGGCTGCAATATCTTCTCTACGCAGATGACACCCAAATCTACCTCTCAGCACCAGATCTATCCCCCTCTCTTCTAACACATGTCTCCAACTGCCTCTCTAGTATATCCTCTTGGATTTCCACCCACCATCTCAAACTCAACATGTCTAAAACTGAACTCCTAATCTTTCCTCCCTCTCCCACAGCGTCAATTCCTCACATCTATCTCACTGTCAACAAAGACATCATCACCCCCTCCTCCCAAGCCCGTTGTCTTGGGGTTCTATTGGACCCCGCCCTGTCCTTCATCCCTCACATACAATCACTAACTAAATCTTGTCTTCTCCATCTAAAAAACATCTCCAGAATTCGCCACTTTCTTACACAAGACACAACTAAAATCCTTATAAACTCTCTCATCATCTCTCGACTGGACTACTGCAACTCGCTTCTTGCTGGCCTCCCCACCACCCGACTATCTCCACTTCAATCCATTATGAATGCCTCTGCTAGACTCGTCTTCCGTACACAACGTTCAGTGTCGGCATCACCTCTCTGTCAATCCCTCTACTGGCTTCCCCTAGCCTCCAGAATAAAATTTAAAATCCTGACCCTAACTTTCAAAGCCCTCAACAAGAACACTCCCCCATACATTTCTGGTCTCATCTCCAAATACTCCCCCACACGCCCTCTTCACTCTGCTAATGACCTTCTTCTTTCCACAACTCTTGTCACCTCTTCTCACTCTCGCCTTCAGGACTTTTCTCGTGCTTTCCCCTATTCTCTGGAACTCCTTGCCTCGCTCCACCAGATTATCCTCCAACCTCAAAACATTCAAATTCTCTCTAAAAACACATCTCTTTAAAGAAGCGTATCCTCTTCCACCCTAACACACTCTCAAATCTCTCTCCCTCCTTTTCCTCACACAATACCTTTAGGATGTAAGTCTGCGAGTTTCAATCCCACAAGGTGTTTTAGGGAAAGCACCATGGTCACTGGATTCCAAACTCAAAGACAGGGCCCTCCTTGTTTTACTATGTGTTAATTTGTATGTATCTTTGACTTGAACATATCTTATGTACAGCGCTACGGAATATGTTGGCGCGTTATAAATAAACGATAATAATAATAATAATAAACCGTAGTACTTTGGCAATGAGCGCCGCAGAAAAAATGCCGGACGAACAAAACGAAAACGAGGCTACAGCACTATAACCACGGAAAACACGTATCAATAATCCGCTAAGATGCATACCACACATTATCCGCCATTTTAGGATAATGCGGAAGTACACAGCTACATTAACGGTTTCGGCTCGTGCACGCACACTATTACACTGCACACGTTCATCACGCTTACACAGCACCTCCACACCACTAATGCTGCAGCAACATCAAACAAGGCTCACAGATCTTCAAAACAATGCATAAAAATACGTAAATTAATTTATTAATTTGAATTCTATATTTCAGTAGGACACACAAAACAACATTAGCTACCTTACAATTCCATATGTATATTAATAACTAAACAACTTTTAAAACATACACATCTGATTGCCGTTTTTTGACGGGCAAGTCGCTAGTTAAATATATTTACTGAGTTGGAGGTGAATCAGCTAACAGTTTTGTGAGTAGACCGGGGGGAGGACCCACCTTTAAGGGCTGACCAGGATTTCCATAAGAATTCTAGACAATGGTTAAGGTCAAGAATCTCTTAAGTTTTGGTTAATCAAAACAATCAGAAAGGGGTATCACTTACAAAGTACTTGACATTTCTTAACCTCTGTTTGTTGAAATAAGTGTTTTATTTGCTTTCTTGACAGCCCTGATAATTATACTTGAAGGCCTAATTCATGCTTCACTCCCCATTCACTCCCCATTGAACCCTATGGAGCTTAAATTACTGCTGGATGGAAGTTAGAACTCAGTCGGGGACATAGCCCAGACTGAAGACTGGTCACACTTAAAGTGGTACTAACTCCAAAATATTTTAATTAGCCCTTTGCAAGTGGTACATCCTTAAACACATCCTGCACACAAAATAAACCCTTAAAAAACATAAAAATGACCCTGAGCCTAGTAGGCTTTAATAACTCAACAAAATTGGCTCTTGGGCCTCAGGGTATTTAACCATGGCTAGTAGTCCAACATGACATAATTTCAAACAGAGTAACAAGTCCTTGTAGTGAAGTCCTTAGGCCTCTGCAAGCCCCCTGAGTGTTGGTAGACAAATGGGATAGTATGCCAAAATGTCCCTTGTTTCACCAAAATGAGTCTATGTGTCCAGGGAGTTATTACATCTACTAAATCTGCTTTCTTTGAGGAGAAATGTTTTTTCTTCTAACCTCAAGAGGTGACCTCTTGTCAACTGCAAGCTTCTTGGTGGCAAGAAATTTTCTTCACAAAGCTTTAGAATGACCCTGATGCATTATAAAGGCAAATCATGTCACCTTTTAAGCACCTTTCCTAGAGAAAACACATGTATAATTCAATTCCTCTGTTCGCCAAGTTAACATTGTTGCCCTTCTCTGATGTTTTTTCTAGCTCTACAATGTCATGTTTTTAAGAGCTGCCCAAAAGTGTACTCCATATTCCAGATGAAGGTGTACTAGGGATTTATATTGTAGCACAATTGTATTTGCCTCCCTTGCTTCTATTCACCTCTTAATGTATGCCAATATTTTGCTTGCCTTTGCTGCTGCTGCTCCCTGACATTGAGCACTGTTACACTGTCCGCAAGCTTCCTAAATACTTTTATATCTCTGATGCACCTCCATTGGTTCCATTTAGATTTCAATTTGTCACAAACTAGTAGAGGGGGTCTGCTTCAGTTCCAGGATTCCCCTGGCTTGGCTACAAGAAACCTCCTTGTGACGTGGAGTGGATGGGCTTCTCTGTGACCGGCTTCTGGGAGAGGTTTTCAGTGTTGACCAGCAGGCTCCCAGCCAGTATACGTTAAATCTTATTTGCCATTTTACTGCCCATTCCTCTACCTTCATGTGACTGAGCTTGTCCCACCTCTATCTGACCTGTTACACAAAGATGAGAAAACCAGGTCAGGTGGTCATTAGGCCAATTAAGAGTGCTTGCTTAGCCAACTGAGCTTTCCAAAAGAATGGTAAGGATTCAGCTGTAGATAGATTCACTGGGACATCCTGACCAGGAGTAGAGCTATGGTCTCACCCTAACCAGCCTAGGTAGAGCAATGGTCTCACCCTAACCAGTTCATTTCTTCTGCCCATCACAGCCTCATAATTTAAAACATGTTTTGTTTAGATTTTTTATTTTCTGAAGAACAATGGTCTCCTCTGTTTAGTACACTACACTTTTGTTTGGTAGTGAACATGGGGGAGGATCCTTACTGCCGCTGCCTTCGCCCAGCTACCTGACACTACCTCCTTGTTCCCAGATTTCCTCTCACTACCTCCCTCAGCTTCATATTGCCTCCTACCTATATTTATTTATTTCTTTTACCATCCTCTCTCTTTTCTCTTGTTCTTATTTTTTCTCCCCTCTCCATTTCAAACTTCAATTTGTCTGGATGTGGGAATCACAGAACCACAAGCTCCCCAGATATTCCCTACTTTCAGATCTCATAATATCTGCTTTAATCATCAAACAAGTGTGGATCCATGCTGGCAATCACTGGCGTTCTCTGGTTGGGTGCAGGTAGAAGCTTCTTTGCTCCACACTAACTGGATCAGTTGTACCTGAGACCCATCAAACAAGGAATCAATGAATAAGTGTCTGTGGCATTCTACTAAGGACTGTATCTAAACTCTATTATTTGCCCCAGATTCACTAAGCTTTGCTGTAATTGTTAAGCAGTTTAATTAAGATTGCAGCATCTACTTCCTGTGGAGAACATTGCAGCTGTGACCTTGTCACGACTGATTTGGGACTCCCATGAACTCAACAAGCAACCCTGTTATTTGGCACGCTAAAACATTGGGTTTCCAATATCAAAGTCTATTACAATGGACATAAGACACTTCAGAGGTTACAGGACAAGTAGTGTATTACCCCTTGGAATGTTTGTTTGGTCAGAGAGGGCCCTGGGGGGGGGGGGGGGATGTGGGTTAATACATTAAGCAAAAACTTCTGGTGCTCATGTGGAATTGCCAGATGCTGCTCTACTCCCTAGTGTCTCCTGTGTGATCAAAGTATAGTCATAAAGTGATACGCTTCACCTAACAGCAAAACAACTTGTCTGGGATCTGAAGGAGGACAGAGATAGAGATTGTAGATAAGAAAGGTGGTATAAATCCAAGGGAACTTTCCCGGTACCTCATGGAGAGAGGGGAATGATGAGAGGGTGTGGATGAATTCTTTTCATGATGTGCTAAATATCCATGTCAGAGGAGTAACACAGTCTAAGCAAGGGAGTGTCTGCTTCTAATTCTTGTATTCCGGGATATCCTACATAATGGGATAGGGAAAATTGGTTATTGGGCGCTGAGAGATTTAGCCCTGAAAACTACAACCTAAAGGGATTTCTGTAGCAGAAAGCAGGAGGGTCTTGGGGTGCACGAGGCCCCCCATCCCTGGGTTGTGACAGACCTCTGTGAAACGTGTTAGTGCCACATAAAGCTTAATGTATCTGCCCCATTTATGTCATGTGATCTCACTAGTTAGAGGCCACTTTTCAGTGACTGTGTACAACACATCCGGTTTTAAACTGTACATCAGTCATGTTGACAAATATCCCTCTAAATTATGAAAGTGTAACAGGGTTTATACACAAAGTATCCACATGTATGTGCTATAGAGAAATACAGCGTGTCTACATGTATGTGCTATAAAGAGATACAATGTTGTGTTACTTACAGCTGGGAACAAACAGGGAAATAAAACAAACAACCCAGTAAACAATCATCATGATAAATTAATCTACCCCAGTAAACTAATCAGACCCAAAATGCAAAGACAATGAATATTACTAATAGTATTAAAGTCTGGGCAGTGGCCACTGATCCGCCCCCTCCCACTCATACCCCTGGGCAGTGACCACAGACAAGCCCCCTTCCATCACACTCCTGTGGAATGACCACAGAGCACCCCCCTCCCCTCACATCCCTGGTCAGTGACCAAATACCAGCCCCCTCCCCTCACTGGGCAGTGACCACAGACCAACCTCCTCACATCACTGGGCAGTGACCACAGACGAAACCCCGCCCCCCACATCACTGAGCAGTGACCACAGGCCAAACCCCTTCCCCCACTTTACTGGGCAGTGACCACAGAGCAGCCACTCACCTCAAATCCCTGGTCAGTGACCAAATACCAGCCCCCTCCCCTCACTGGGCAGTGACCACAGACCAACCCCCACCCACTCCTGGGCAGTGACCATTGACCAGTCACCTCCCTTCACACCCCTGGGAAGTGATCATAGGCCAGCCCCAATCCCCCCACACCCCTGGGAAGTGATCATAGATCAGCCCCCTCTTGGACAACAGAGGCACTACAGTCTAACTGAGCAAATCACTGCACAGTCATGGCAGCCTCTTTGTAGTCACCTAAATAAAAAACAACAGTTGTGCACAGTGTGGGACAGGAGAGACACAGTGTGTGTGGAATACAATATATTTAGCACCTTCTATCACTGTTAAAGCCATCATGTTTGTTATCTGTCCATTATTAACTAAAGAGACCCTCTTGTCCCTGCTCTTTTTCCAGACTATTACCACTTTTTTTTTAGATATATAGTCAATCATATTTAAATATTACATAAATTCACCGGGAAAAATCCCAAAACAGGTATTTAAAATTCATAATAATAAATCCTAAATTATATACTTTAGAATATCAAAGCATTCCCAGACTCGCTTAATACGGAGAATAAAGCTTTTATCATCTTAATTTTTCTGACAATGAAAAGATCAATTATCTCCCGTTGGAAGTCTAAAAATATTGCAAGTTGGAATGAAATTTTAACAATGATCCATCGAGCGAGAGATTTAGAAAATATTTTTGCGTCTATAAATTCTTCTCGCAATAATACCTTGAAATGGAAAATCTGGGATTCCGTTTAGAGTCATGAGGTTTTCCCCCCATATATATATATATATATATATATATATATATTTTTTTTTCTTACCTAACGGAGGTTTCAGTAGTTTTTTTTTTCTTTTCTCTTTTGTCCGCTCGATATTTATCACTAGGGGGTTCAATGATCGAGTGTGAATGCATGTGTAATGTATGTATGAAATTTTGTTTGTTTGGTCTTGTATTTTTCTTTCCTTTGTTATTATGCTGTAAATGCAAGCTACCTTGTAATATTATGTTATTACATATTGAATTTTTATATTGTTCTGCTTTTGTAAAAATAATTAAAAACATTTGGAATATAAAGAATATATAAGCATCCATGGGCCTGAATTAGGCCTTGTATCTTCAATCTTAGTCTTAATGTATCATTAGACAATATTCTACAGCCAGGAGAGGGGATCTAAAACACGGAGGAGGAGCAGAGTACTAGGAAGGAAAGAAGAATCTACAACAAATATTAGACCAGGATCTTATCCATTCCATACTCTTTATATAGTCGGGACGAACTTGGCCTTCACAAATTTCTAGATTTGAATTTACCAGTAACTCTGTATTAGTTGTTCCTACTTAGAATGCAAATAAACATACCAAAATGTAAAAAATCACAAAGATATAAAAACTGTTGTTCATACAAATAAATAGACTTGTTCCAGACTCAGAATTTATAAAACACAAACAACCAAAAAATGTATATATAAACTTTAGGGCCAATATAGGAACCATAGGATCCCCTTGAAGCCCACCCCCTTGTATAGCCCAAAACAGTAGGGTCATAGGCCCCTGAAGTCATGGAATCTACTATTTGGGACCTTAGCCCATGTGGGCTATTACAATGAACATTAGATGTGTTTTAAGGAGTGTGACAATTTGACTTTCATTTATTAACCCTTACCTTGGGCTGAACAACTCACATAAATAATTGGTATTGTAAAACAAGACCCCGGATATTTTATTGCTAAAGGGTGGACAATAATGAGCAGACAAGGAACAGAAATAAGAGTGTTGATAGAAAATAAGGAATTGGCAAAAAGGTCTTAGGGTATTTTGCGTATTTTATTAATTAATAACGTCTATCTCTGTCTGTACACTACTATAAAGGTGTTTGTTTCTTCTTGCATTATGCTCTGTACAAGGAGGAGAAGAAAGTTGTTTTATGTTTTCAATAGGCCAGTACATTTTTGTATTGTATTGGCTAGGTTGACCCTGTAAATCCTGGGTTCTGATCTCCAAGACTGGTCGAGGTTTCCTTAACCTGAATAGTCGTGCTGGGCACTGAAATAACCATGAGATAAATCAAACTCACAATCCAGGGGTGCTCCTGCAGCAGAGGGCGGGAGGCTTTGGGGTGAACGTGATCCCCACATCCCTGGGCTCTGACACAGACTCAACTAGCCCTACAAATCGTCTGTTAGGCATTTTCTGATTATGTTATCATACTAAGTTCATTGGAACATGAGCATTATGGTGATTGTCACATTATACAAGTAAGGCTAGTTGAGTCTGTGTCACGGCCCAGAGGTGTGGGGATCACATTCACCCCAAAACCGCCTGCCTTCTGCTCACTACTCACAACTTTCTAAAACGCTAGAAAAAAGAAACTGGCACTGTGGTTCTCAGGTTTAAAAAGCCTTCTTAATGTGTGTAACAAGAAAATACCATATTAGCTCTAAAAGACAACTGGAACATACCCGGAAGATAAGGATTAAGCATATTGTAGTAAATGAGTATAGGCTAGATTAGCTAAGCAGAATCATGTCCACAGCCCCTAGGTCCTCCTCCGTTTGGGCGCAGGGGCTGCGCCGTGACGCGGTCTACCCACGGTTGGTGGTGGGGGAGCGGAGGGAGGTAGTGGCACCACGTGTGGTGGTGTCGGTGGAGGCATGGTGGAAGGAGAGGAGGGGCCAGGCTGCTGTTGGCTTGTGTCCTGCCCCGTTCCCAGCAGCCTGACCGTGTGCTGCTCCATCATCAGGTGATACCTCCTCTCCTCCCCAAAGCACCTGTCCATGCTGCGCCTCATGCCAGAGATGTTAGCAGCCATCCTCCTCATGAGGGCCAACAACTCTGGCAGCACAGCCTCGGTCGGTGGTGGTGGGGGCAGGGGTCCTGCTGGCAGGGCCGGGTGAGAAGGTGGCAGGGAGAGAGTGGGGAGGATCTGGGACCCGGCTGGAGCCAGGGGCTGTAATGATGGGGTCCCCGGTGCCTCACTGTGTGGGGAAGGACTTGCTGTGGCATAGTCCACTGCTTTTGAGGGCCCTGGCGAGATGGCAAGTCTTTGGAGGAGGGGGACAGTCGGGTCAAAGTGGCTGGTGCTCTGTACAGGGGGGCTGTCAACTCCCAGGACCTTCCCCTTACTCAGTGCCAGGGCCCTCTGATGATCCTGCAGCCTCCTTCCCCTGAGCTGTCTCCTGTGGGGCGGTGGCTGATGGCCCCGCTTCTGGCTCATCTCTGGACCCAGACCTCCTACTGGATGCTGAAAGAGAGAAAAGAGAGGTACATGTCATTAGTATGCTGATTAATACATTGATATGTTTTCACTCCTAACTGTCTGACATTTAGGCCTGAACATGGATGATTCTCCTAATTGCAACTCAGATTAGCTGTCATTTTCTAGATGTGATCTATTCTTTGGTTTCTTGTCTTGACCTCTCCTGGCACATAACGCTGTCTGTATTTTGTCAGTGGTCTGTAACTGTATAGGCTGCATTGGGCACACCAGTACATGGACTCTCTATTGCTTGATTACTGGCCACCCCAAAAGTAATAACAGTGATTTGTCAGCTTCATGGATTTAATGAAGCATCTATTTAACTATCCATTATTAATTCCATGGAGCTGACATGTCAGTGTCCTTATAGGCCCCCATGTACATATGTAGTGTGTGTGATGCACATGTGGCTGGCACAGATTTCCCTGAGGATAACTTGTATCTCCTCTGGGCTATAATTGGGGACCCTGGCCCTTGCCACAACCCGTTGCCCTACTGACTGTAGCTGGGACACCTGCTCTTTCTCTTCTCTCCCTGGGGCCGCTTCCTCATCCCCACCACCTCCCACCAAGCGATCAGGCCCCTGATCCTTTGTCCCTTCTCCTTGTATTCCTACATATGGGGGCACCTCTCTCCCCACCCAGCTCTCCTCCTCCTCCTCTCCCTTCTCATCCCTCTTGATCTTAATCCTCTTCTCCTCCTCTCCTCAATCTACCCCTCCGATGTTCCACTTACTCTCCTCCTCGCCTCTCTTGCCTTACTTTCCTCCTCCCCTCCTCTACCCTGCTATGAAAATAAAGTAACGATAAATAAATATAATATGTATGTGTAGGTTTATGGGGTAAAAAAAAAAAAAAAGATGGGAGTATTATGTGTAGTTTAGTAATTGTATTGGGGGGGGGGGTATGGGGGGTGTAGGTGTGCAGTGGCCTACCACTAGGTGTAGCTATGTGTACGTAGTAATCTATGCGTCTGAATGATGTGATATCAGTAATTATGTGTATTGTGAATTAAGGGTTAAATGCTATGATATTTCCAAAGATACAAACCCAAGGTACTCCTTCTCTCTCGCCCACTCTCCTTTCTCACAAAAAAACACCAACGCCTAGACCTGTGTGTCTACTTGCAAAAGCTCCAGCACAGTCAATGATTTTCTGTTTTGGCTCCCTTTTAAAGGCATACTGCCGTCTAGTTAAGTGAAACGTATTATGAGCTATTTTCACACGCAAACCTTAATTGATTAATTGATACGCACTGCCATGGAAATCACAAGCTATCCGAAATAGTGTCCCTCGTTCGCAAATCTTAAGGTGTACGAGATGGCGTCCCTCGCTCGTACCTTGCACCACTTTGAATTTAATTGCGTCGTAAACCTCTTTCATTTTTCCACTGCGTAGGCCTTGCGTTTTCACCTCGTATTTACGATGCTACAATTTAATAAGGCTAATAATATGTAAGAAATGATGCTCTAGCCGAACCATAACGTGTTGCGAATAAAGCAATCACTTGCAAAAACATTTTAATATTGATCGTAAAAAGGATAATTTAAATAAAAATATATCAAAAAATGTGTTGCTGTGTTTGATAATGTTGTAAGTGAGGAAGTGTGTTTGCTAGAATTAAAAACAATTAGAGGAGGATGAATGTAGTGAAAATGATAAAAAGAAAAAAGAAATAAAAATATTTAAAATCAAATATGAACTGTCCAGGGGTCTCATTTAAATGATGGCCGTAAAATGGCCGCAAATCTGCGATTCCTTGCTATGGTGTTACGGCCCCTCGTAGCCCTACGGCTACATTGCTATTCTAATGGATGGTGCCGCAAGGAGGTCCCCCTTACGGCCGATCGTAAACCATGTAGTTGGTCGTAAGCCTTGGCGGGCTTCAACCCAATCGCGGCAACTCATTAACTGCAGGGGTCCCTGACCGGGACCCCTGCAGTGTCCCTACACTAACCCTATAATGCAGGGGTCAATATCAGGACCCCTGCAGTGTCCCCACATTAACCCCATGCTGTAGGGGTCTCGATTGGGACCCCTGCAGCACTTCAAAAAGTTAAATTCCCTGTCGCGGGTCCTTAAAGGGCTTGCGGCACACAAATGCTTACCCCAAGCCTTACAGCACCTAACATTAACCCCCAAATGCTGGGGTCCCCATCCGGACCCCCGCGGTATCCCTACATTAACCGTTGCAGCCGGGGTCTCGATCAGGACCTCGCTGCATTTAAATTTTCCGCCGAGAGTCCTGAAAGGACCTTAAAGGACCCGTGATAAAAAAAAAACTATTAACCACTGCCGTGGGGGTACTATAAGGCACCTGAAATTAACCCCATCACTGATGGGGCTCTATACAGAGCCCCATGAGCCCCTAATTAACCCCATAAGTTATGGGGGTCTGTACAATATAGACCAACATGAGACTAAAATGAACCCCTCAGTCCAATAGGGTTAACCGTATGAGTGCCATGAGGGTCCTCCAGGACCCTCATGACACCAAGTTCCAGGACTACACTAGACTATTAACCCTAACCATACCCCATTAACCCATTAGCCCTAGCTAAACCCAATTAACCCCAACTCACCCCCTTAAACCCTAACTGTGACTATAATAACCCCGTCAATGCCTATTCAACCCCATCTAGGCCTATTTAAACCCATTTAGGCCTCTTTAACTCCATCTAGGCCTATTTAACCCCATGAGTCACATAAGGTTCTATAAAGACCCTAATGGGACAATTAGAACCCTGACATTTACCCCATAAGTGCCGTGAGGGTTCTCCAGGACCCTAATGACACTAAGTACAAACACTACACTACCCCCCAATAAACCACTAAATCTAAACTAACCCCCTCTAACTAATGAATCACCCACCTCCCTATGCTATTAACTCTTCTCTACCCTAACCTATTAATCTCTACCTAACACCTACCATAACCTATTAACACCTACACTACCTACCTACAAAAAGTTCATCCAAGTAACCACTAAACTACACACTATTAACACTATCTACATACATAAACCCCTACCTACATACATGTAACCCCTAACTACATACAATCAGAAGGCACCAAGGCGTGAGCCAATTAGAATGGGATGCACCCCTACATCCCATTCTGATTGGCTGATGGACCAGTCAATCATTTCTAATCCAGTCATAAGGCGCTATTGCCTTCAGCCAATCAGAATGGGATACACCACCTTTTTTTAAATCAATTCTCTAAATCAGTGCAGTGTTTTCTTTCCTGAGCTCTGTAATCAGGGTCCAGGTGAGAGTGGGTGTGGCTTGGTCTGTGTAAAGGTATATCTGTGTGCATTTGTGTGGTGTTCTGTTTGAATTAGTTCTCTAAATCAGTGCAGTGTTTTCTTTCGTGTTGGCTGTAATCAGGGTCCTGGTGAGGGTGGGTGTGGCTTGGACTGTGTAAAGGTATAGCTGTATGCATTTGTGTGGTGTTCTGTTTGAATCAGTCCTGTAAATCAGTGCAGTGTTTTCTTTCCTGTTGGCTGTAATCAGGGTCCTGGTGAGGGTGGGTGTGGCTTGGCCTGTGTAAAGGTATAGCTGTATGCATTTGTCTGGTGTTCTGTTTGAATCAGTTCTGTGGGGCAGGGCAGTGTTTTCTGTCCTGTGCTCATTTATCATTGTACAGGTGAGTAGGCAGGGTCTACTTTAACAAGGGAAGAGCGAGCTTGGGAGCTTGCAATCATTTCTAGTGTAAGTGTATTTAGTGTGTAGGAATTTGAATAAAATTAGGGAATTCGAAGAAAAGGGGTATTATAAGAAAAAATAGAAAACAAACATATATATGTTTTTCTGTTTTGTTTGGGTTAAGGTGTAGAAAAGCAATCTTTATACAAATACATTGATTTGTTTTCTCACTGTATTTTTGTAACTGATAATCATGAGTCAGTCGAGTGGCAACCTCACTCAGTGTACATCCTGCCACATGTATGCAATACTGGAACAGAGGATCCAGGGTCCATAACTCAGTGACAGGTGTGAGCATGTTGCCTCTCTGGAAGCTCAAATTGAAGAACTAGAGAGGAGAATTGCAGCACTTAGTGATATTGTCACACTGGAAAGGGAGTTGCTGCTCACTGAGCACAGTTTAGCTGGGCCTAGCATGGAGGGTGAAGCTGAGGCTAGTGAGGATGTCCAGGGAGGTAATGGGTTACAGTTAGAAGGGGAATCAGGGGGAACAGGGGGAGGCAGGCCACTTCTGAGTTGGCAAGCACCAACAGATTTACCAGATTGAATGAAACTGTTGGGGATGTCCATTAAGGAATGGCAATGCCAGACAGAGATGTTCCCTCTAACAGCCAGTTCTACTGAAGGAGTGGGAGGGCAGATGAGGCAGAGCAACATTCAGGTTTTGGTGATAGGGGACTATATTATTAGGAAGGTAGACAGGGTGATTTGTCACCCAGATCCCAGGAATCGAACAGTTTGCTGTCTCCCGGGTTCTCGGGTTCGGCATGTTGTTTATCGGGAAGATAAATTATTGGGAGGGGCTGGAAATGAACCCGCAGTCTTGGTACATATTGGTACCAATGACAAAGTAAGTGGAAGATGGAGTGTCCTAAAGAATGCTTTTAAAGAACTAGGGAATAAGCTTAAAGCAAGGACCTCCAAGGTAGTATTTTCTGAGATACTACCAGTACCACGTGCTAGCCCAGGGAGACAGAAGGAGCTTAGGGAGGTTAATGCGTGGCTAAAAAAGTGGTGCAGTGCAGAGGTTTTTGGAGCACTGGGATGACTTATCACTTGGGTACAATCTCTATAGCAGGGATGGTTTGCACCTTAATGATGAGTGAGCTTTTGTGCTAGGGGATAGGTTGGTAGAACAGCTGGGGGAGTGTTTAAACTTGTAGGTGGGGAGGAGGGACTATATAGAAGTAATGGGGTAAAAAGGGTAGAGAGGGAAAGGGATGAATTATTTGCCCATGGGGCAGGAGAAGGGGGAGGGTTACAATAGACAGTAGGGAGGTATTAATAGGAGCCTCAGATACAGTGGCAAGCACTTCCCAAAGGCAGAGCCATAGCAACATAAAGTGTATGCTTGCTAATGCAAGAAGTTTGCCTGGGAAAATGGGCGAGCTAGAATTATTAGCAGAACAAGGAAAATGGGACTTAATAGGCATTACTGAAACATGGTGGGATGAATCTCATGACTGGACAGTTAGTTTGGATGATTATAACTTATTTAGGAAAGATAGAGGAAATGGTAAAAGAGGAGGAGGGATCTGTCTGTATGTTAAGCTTGAATTTAAGCTTATAGTCAGAGAAGATATTTATGCTGGGACTAGCGGTAATGTTGAATCTTTGTGGGTTGAGCTAAATAGCGGAGGAGCTAATTCTAAATGCATATTGGTGGGAGTATGCTATAAACCCCTAAATATAATTGAAAGTGTGGAAATACAATTATTATTACAGATTGGAAAAGCAGCTAAGCACGGGCAAGTTCTAATAATGGGAGATTTTAATTACCATGAAATAAACTGGATAAATGAGACCAGCAGCTCAGCTAAAAGGAGCAGGTTCTTGAGTACACTCAGGGATTACTATCTGGCCCAGGTAATACAAGAACCAACTAGAAATGGGGCCAACTTGATTTAGTCATCACAAGTAATATTGTTAAAATAGGGGAACCCTTGGGGAACATTGATCACAACACACTCTCATTTGAGATTGAATACAAAAAACAGAGTTGTAAGGGGCCAACAAAAACTCTACATTTTAAAAGGGCTAACTTTAATGGGCTAAGGGCAGCAATACAACATATAGAACTTACAGGGAAAAATACTGAAAATAAATGGACAACATTCAAATCCTTACTAAATATACATACTCATCGGCATGTACCATGTGGAAATAAAATGAATAGGAGTAAATCACATCACATGTGGCTTAACAATGACTTAAAGATCATGATAAGGAAAAAGAAACATGCATTTAAATTATACAAAAAGGAGGGAACAGAGGCAGCTTTATGTGACTATAAGGAAATCAACAAGGCTTGCAAAAGGGCTATTAGACTGGCTAAAATAGAAAATGAGAAGTCAGTTGCAAAGGAAAGTAAGACTAACCATAAAATATTTTTTAAATATATTATTGGGAAGAAGGCGAGAAAGGAAGCTATAGGAACATTACAATGTGACACAGGCCATCTGATAATTAGTGACCAGGAAAAGGCAGATAAGCTAAATAGGTTATTTTCGTCGGTATACACAAGGGAGGTACCAGTGGTTGGGACACCGCAACAAAATGGGGCTACACTACCATCACTGAATTATTGGTAAACGCAGGAAGAAATCCAAAAGAGATTGGAGAAAATAAATGTTAATAAAGCCCCAGGTCCTGATAGAATACACCCAAGGGTACTGAGGGAACTGGGTTCTGTAATAGCCATACCATTATATCTAATCTTTCAAGACTCACTCACCATAGGGTCTCTATGGGAGAAAAGCACAGGTGATACCTATATTTAAGAAGGTAGCAAGAGCAAATCCGGGGAACTATAGACCAGTGAGCCTCACATCTATAGTTGGGAAGCTTTTAAAAGGTTAATAAGGGACAGAATACAAGAATATGTCTATTTGAACAAGATCATAGGTAGCAGTCAACACGGATTTATGAAGGATAGGTGATTTCAGACCAATCTAATTAGTTTCTATGATGAGGTTAGTAGGAACTTGGATCAGGACAAATCAGTGGATGTAGTCTTTTTGAATTTTGAAAAGGCTTTAGATACAGTGCCAAATGGGAGACTTTTGAGCAAACTAAGGGATATAGAAATTGCAGTGAATATCTGCTCATGGATCGAGAGTTGGCTAAAAGACAGGAAGCAAAGGGTTGTTGTAAATGGAACATACTTCGATTGGACTAATGTGGTAAGCGGGATTCCTCAAGGTTCAGTATTAGGTCCTCTCCTTTTTAACATATTTATTAATGACATAGAAGTAGGGCTCGAAAGTAGTGTCTCCATTTTTGCTGATGACACTAAGTTGTGCAAGGTAATAAAATCAGATAATGATGTACTTTCCCTACAAAGGGATTTGCATAAATTAGAGAAATGGGCAGCTAAATGGCAGATGAGATTTAATACAAATAAATGCAAGGTTATGAATTTGGGAAGGAAAAATAGCCATGCAATGTATAATCTTAATGGAGCAAATCTAAGGGTATCAGATATTGAAATGGATTTGGGAGTACTAGTGGACAACCACCTAGGTAGCAGTGGTCAATGCCAAGCAGCAACTGCAAAGGAAAGTAAAATATTAGCATGTATTAAGAAGGGTATAGAAACAAGGGAAGCAAATATAATTCTACCACTATACAAATCCCTAGTACGCCCTCATTTGGAATATGGTGTACAATTTTGGGCACCACTTCATAAAAAGGACATTTTTGAACTGGAAAAAGTACAGAGAAGGGCAACAAAACTAATAAGGCCAATGGAGGGGCTAAGTTATGAAGAAAGACTAACCAAATTAAACTTATTTTCGCTAGAAAAAAGGCGTCTACGAGGGGATATGAATACCGTATTTAAATACATCCAGGGTCAATATAAGGCTTTGTTAAGTGAACTTTTTGTAGTAAAAGATTTTCAACTGACAAGAAGACATCCCTTGAGGTAAGAGGAAAAAAGATTTTACCTTAAAGAAAGAAAAGCGTTCTTCACAGTTAGGGCGGTTAAACTGTGGAATTCTCTACCAAAGGAGGCGGTGACAGCAAATTCGATAGATAACTTCAAAAAGGGGTTAGATATATTTTTTTTAACTAAAGAGGGCATTCAAAGTTATCCTGGATAACCAGTGAAGGAATATTGATCCAGGGAGAAATTTGATGTCCAGTTTCTGGGGTCAGTAAGGAATTTTGCTTTTTTTCCCCCCTTGTGAGACACTTGGCAAAGTTTCAATGTTTTTTTTTTTCTGTTTGCCTTCCTTTGGATCAATTAACAATTAACAATAAATAGTCCACATATTAAAAAGATCAAAAGAGATCTAAAAAGGTTGAACTCGATGGACTAACAGTCTTTATCCAACCTCAAATGCTATACTATTAATAATTAACAACTAATTAATTAATAACTAATCCTCATATTGCAGATCAGAGGAGATCTTAAAAGGTTAAACTTGATGGACTGAAAGTCTTTTTTCAACCTTAATTACTATGTAACCCCCACGGGGTATATCCCATTGTGATTGGCTGAAGGCATCTGCACCTTCCGATTGGCTGCAATCTGATTGACAGTGAGAACAGCCAATCAGAAGAAGCAGATGCTTAGAGCCAATCACAATGGGATACAACCAGATGGGGTGTATCTCATTCTGATTGGCTGAAGGGAATAGCGGCTGCTGTCACTGTCAATCAGATTGCAGCCAATCAGTAGGCACAGGTGCCATCAGCCAATCAGAATGTGATATACCCCATTCTGATTGGCTAATACCGTGGCGCCTTCTGAATGGCTGAAATTTGATTGACAGCATTTTCATCCAATCAGAAGGCACTATATCAATTTTCCAACCAGAAGAAACGCTAGATGCCTCATTTGCGGCAGGGAAGGATCTCCATTAGAACTGTTTATTCTTTTAGCGTGACAGGGTTTTTTTCAGGGCCCCAGCCGGATTAGAAATCCAGAAGGATGGGGACATTGCGGAAAGGTAAGTTTAATATTTAGAATGTTTATAATGTTATGTTGTGTTTAATTCTGTACTTATTTTATTTTTAGTTTTTCCTAGGGGTGCGACATGCCGCAAGAAACCAGTCGTTTCTGAAGGGGCATTTATGCAAGGCAAGTGGTCTTATTTATTCTATTTTCGGTGAGTTTAGGGTTTTTAATGTATGTAGTTAGGGTATTGATGTATGTACTCAGGGTTTACATATATGTAGGGAGGGGGTTTATGTATGTAGATAAGGGTTAATAGTATGTAGTTAGGGGTTACTTGAATGTAGTTAGGGGGTTGATCTAATGTATATATGAGCTAATGAAATGTAGTTAGGGGTGTCATGTATTTAGTCAGGGGTATGTTTGGACTGTATATTATTGCTGGGTGTGGGTTTTGATGTATTGTAATATGATGCCTTGAGGGGTTGAATAGGCCTTGATGGGGTTAAATAGTCACAATTAGGGTTAAAGGGGGACAGTTGGGGTCAATGGGGTTTAGATAGGGCTAATTGGTTAATGGGGTAAGGTTAGGGTTAATAGTGTAGTGTAATACTTAGACTTGGTGTCATGGAGGACCCTCATGGCACTTATAGGGTTAACTAGGGGTAATAGTGTCCTGTATGGGGTCTATATAGACCCCTATTGGACTAAGGGGGTAATTTTAGTCTCATGGAGGAGTGTATATTGACCGCCATCAGTGATCGAGTTACATAGAGGCTTATGGGGCTCTATGTAGAGCCTCATGAGTGATGTCGTTAATTAGATGCTCATGGGGCTATGTATAGAGCCACATGAATGATGGGGTTAATATTAGTTGCCTGGGGGGTACTAATAGTACACCCGCGGCAGGCGTTGTTTTATTTATCAGGACCCACGGGGAGAAATTTAAAATGTTGAAGTGCTGCAGGGTCCTGATCAGGACCCCTATAGCAGGGCTTTAATGTGAGGACACGGCAGGGGCCCAGATGCGGACCCCTGCATTATAGGGACACTGCAGCAAGGGGGACTTGAGTGAGGGCAGTGCCGGAAGGGTAATCGTAGCATTTGAACAGCCATTTGGGCTTTCTTGCGGCCAAGCAAGATCAAAGGCTTTGACAGAGGTAAGCTGCAATTGAAGGGGCTGCAGCTAGACGGCCGTAAGCCGACAATTTGAATAGCTAATGAGCTTGTGGCTACTTATTTTAAAATTGTAGGATTGGAATGAGGCCCCAAATGTGTACATTATAAAACCAACAATATGACATATTTATTTGCATATGTTTATTCCATATTAATTTTTATCATTGCTGTAAATGGTAAGTTAATATTTTTGTTAAAGTAAATATAATTTCACTTTTCAGATTAATACATCTCTAATGCTTCCTTAACATCTATAAAACGTACTGTACTTTCTCATGTGCATTATTTCTGTTGCACCTGTGTGATCTCTTTAGTGTCGTTCATGTAATGAATATCACAAATATTTTTTTTTTCATGGATTAGAAGTGTCCTCTTTTCTTTAAACCTTTTCACACTCTGATCTTATGCAAGGGGTTTCCCTTCTGTGTTTCACAAGATGACAATGGAGACCAGCACTTTGTCTAAAGCTTTGCCCACACTCTATACATGTGTAAGGTTTGTCTCCTGTGTGAATCCTTTGGTGTTTATGTAAGTTACCACTGTCTGCAAAGCATTTCCCACACTCTGTACATGTAAAAGGTTTCTCTCCTGTGTGAATCCTTTGGTGTCTGCGTAAGCTGCCCTTGTCGGAAAAGCTTTTACCACACTCTGTACATGTGTAAGGTTTCTCTCCTGTGTGAACTCTGTGGTGGCAGCGAAGGCTGGCCATTACTGCAAATCTTTTTCCACATTCTGTACATGTGTAAGATTTCTCATCTGTATGAGTCTTGTGGTGCCTTAAAAGACCACTCTTTGCTTTAAAACTTTCCCCACACTCTTTGCATGTAAAAGGTTTCTCTCCTGTGTGAGTCTTCTGGTGAATGTACAGAGCAGGCTTGTGTCTAAAGCTTTTGCCACATTCTGTACATATAAAAGGGTTCACTCCTGTATGAACCCTCTGGTGTTTCTCAAGACTACATTTTCTTGTATAGCTTTTCCCACACTCAGTACATGTAAATGGTCTCTCCCCTGTATGAACCCTCTGGTGTTTCTCAAGACTACACTTCCTTGGAAAGCTTTTACCACACTCTGTACATTTGAAAGGTCTGTTGCCTGTGTGAATCCTGTAATGATGAATGAGAGCACCCTCCTGTCTAAAGCTTTTTTCGCACTCCGTACAGGCAAATGGTTTTTCCCCTGTATGAACCCGGTAGTGCATTTGAAGGTTACGCTTTGCTATAAATCTTTTCCCACACTCTGTACATTCATGTGGTTTTTCCCCTGTGTGAATCTTGCGATGAAATTGAAGTGTCTGCTTTAGTTTATAGCATTTACCACATTCATTACAGATGAATGGTTTATCTCCAGGGTCCAGCACATTTATACTGGAGAGATATTCTTTAGTGCTTACTGGTTCACAACACTCAGTTGGTGCTTTGAGCTCCAAGTCTGGAAATTCACCATCATCTTTAGATAACTCCTGAGATACATCCAATGAGCAACTACAGTCTTCAGTCTTTACTTTTATCAGGTTTTGGGGAGATGGTCTACTTCTGTCTGGAATCCAGACGGGATGCGAAGAATTAACGCAAAGTTCTAGAAGAAAAGAGTTTATTAAAATAGTGAGTAAAAATATATTCATACAATTAATAATAACAAAAACCTTAAAGAATCATCTGTCCACATCCACCCAATAGAATCTAATATAACACGTTTTAG
Source organism: Discoglossus pictus (assembly GCA_027410445.1). NCBI lineage: Eukaryota > Metazoa > Chordata > Amphibia > Anura > Alytidae > Discoglossus > Discoglossus pictus. The sequence continues at coordinate 442,846,283 of CM050166.1, read as the reverse complement.
ACACTTTCAAGGCTGCAAATAATGTACTGAAAGTGGTCTATGATTGTTCTGTTCATTACCGGTCCTCACTATCATTTACAAGGCAATACCTGACTGCTCATAATTTTCCCAGGATTTCCAAAGCCTTGGTAGATGCATCAAGATCTATCAATGCAGAGACAACTATAATATATCTCCTAAAAAGACCATTTTACTAACCCGACAGTAGGATTTTTTTTTTTTTTTTTTTTATTAACATGCACAATAATATCCACAGTTGCAAAAAAAAATACAAAATATTTCTATGTTAATTTAAAAAACAACAAAAAAACAAACAAACATATTTGTCCTTTTCTGTTCCTGGCTTGAGAAAACGGACTTCTCTCTACCACCAAATAGATGTCCAGGGGAGAGGAGCAGATCCACCCTGGTGTCCTAAAACATCCATTAGACTGGTCTGTTTTCCCTCAGTAGCAGAGATGCAAGGAATAGGATAGACAATAAATCAAATAAGGACAGACTAACACCCCCTGGACACATGATCAGACTGAGCTTTACATGTACATTTCCAAAGCTCATTTTATTTTTGAGGTACTGAATTTATTGTGAATCACTTCTCAAATAAACAAGTGAAACCGTATTTTATGATTGCTGTAGTTTAACTTTTGGTTTCAATATTTATTTTCCCCTGTGCATTCCTGTGTACTAATTAAAGTGCTATATAAATATAAAAAAATAATAAAATAAGCTCTAATAAAAGCACTACCATAATACATTCATGACTCAGGACTAATTATCTGTGATACTCGTAGGTTTTGGGTACACAACAAAATTACAGGATACTCACCCCCAACAGTAACTTTTAAAATCTCACTCTTTATCGTGGTCAGATGACACTCAGTGTCCGGTTCCTCTCTCTCCAACTTCATCTCTAGACTCTCAGGTACAACCACTGGAAAATCTGGAATGGAAAACGCATCATGTTAAGAAGAGTTTTAGCTCAGTGAGGGGAATATAGTGTCTGCTTGTTCTCAACCAGTTATTTTACGGAGTAAAAGCAGGAAGATCTTGTAATGTAAGATGATCAGTGAGGAATAATTACAAGATATACGGCCACATTAAAGTCCCTAATGTGTAAAACTGTAACCCGTAATGTAGCTCGCAAGATTTACGGCTATTAAATTGGCCCTGTAAAGCAACCCGCTAGCGATCTGCGTGTTAAAGGTATAATCAAGTGAGCTGGATTACGAATGCATCAGATAGAGGAGAATTATTAGTGTATGAAAACATGTGTTATATAGAAGAGTTCAGTTTACTTACAAAGTTATTTGCACAAAAGTAAAATCCAGCTGTTCACACCCACAGGTTCCTTTTCCAGTGGACTGTGATTTGTCTGATCTCTCTGCTATCACCTGCCCACCTACACTGGCCCTACATGCAACAGCTCACAGCTTTATTCCGGTACACAGGCTCCTTCACCACCACCACTTCACAATCCACAAAGGGACCAGGGGAACATACACAACACTAATCTACTCTAACCCATCAGGAGGAGCCGCAAAATCACATGGAGTTGCAGAGGGGATCAACAGCCAACTCACCTCCATCAGGGACAATCTCCGCTACGCCTATCCTGGAAAGTCACACTGCTGGTGGCCATGTGCCACGATATATACCTATTATCATATGGTAACTTCCCATTAAGTGTTTTGCTATTAATGGATTCACATTATCACCTGTCATATTCCCATCAGGCCTTTAGGGGAATGTTGATACTCCACAGCATCACAAATTGGACCTCCCACGTGAATTAAGCCATTCTTATTATATATTACTAGCGAATTGCCCATCAAAAAATGACGGTCATACAATTGTAAGGCAGGTAATGCGGTTTGCCACACAATGAAAGGCTTTTTGTCCTCTGAATACCTTTGGCGCTCATTGCAAGCCCCGCGCTGAGCGCCTTTGGCACTCCTTGCAAGCCTCTCCCCTTGTGTACTTTTGCACATCTGTTCAGCTTTGGCGTTCTTTGGGAGCCCCGCGCTAAGGGCCTTTGGCGTTCATTAGTAGCCTCTCCCCTGCTATTTGTATTTTTCATATATATAGAATATTATATATTAATAGCCACATGCTCGTCAAAAAATGACGGTCAATAAAAGAAAGTGTTGAAATGCTGTTTGTCACACAATGTGAGTGTACTGTGTGCCTCAAGTAACTAAATTCCTCACAAAGTAGAAATGTATGTTACATAAAATAAGAAAAACTAAAATGACCAAAAATAAAAAATGTACATTACAGAACAAAAAAAAAAACCTAAGTCACCAAAAATAAAAAAAGTTACATTACAGAAAATAAAAAAATACATTACAACCCCCCGCACTACAAATTTTTTTCAAAAAATTACACACCTGAAAATGAAATACATATAATACAATACAATTCAATAAAATACAATACAATAAAATAAAATACAATACAATAGAATTAAATACAATACACCCCTATGTAATATACATGGCACTATCTAATATACATGGCACTATCTAATATACATGCCACTATATAATGTAATATACATCCCACTATGTAATATACAATACTATCTAATAATACATCCCCCTATCTATGTAATATACAATACATGCTATCTATATATATATATATATATATATATATATATATATATATATATATATATAGCTACCCTAATTGTAAGCTACAATAAAATAATTAAGACCACTTACCTTTGAGATGTTTCTTCAGATCAGCAACCTACAGTAAAAAAGATTCAAAAAATGAATACAACACGTTTACATGAAATACCTAAACATTCTAAATATTCTAATCATTCTAAACATTCTAAATATTGTAAATATTCTAAATATTATTCTCACCTTTCCAACATGTCCCGTTCCAGCATGTCACGTCCTCCATGTTCCGTCGTCCATCTTTGCTTGTCCGACGATACTCCTGTCAAAAAAAAACATTACATTAGTAAACATAAACCAAATTTAAATAAACACAATCTACATTATACTTAGCTTTCCGCGATGTCTCCGGCCTCGTCGCATGAAGAAAAAAAAAAGAAAAAATTGACACATATACGCCCTGTCGGATGTCTCCGACGCTAATGACCTTCCTATGGAGTGTTCCAGAATAACATTGGCAATGGTGGCTTCTGATTGGCTGAAAAGGCTGTCTATCAAATTCAGCCAATGAGAAGACCCCATTTGTGAACCAATGAAAAAAGTATACACCCCAAAATACAATGGTGATTGGATAACACACCTGTCCATCTTTATTTGAACCAATCCTAAGGCTTTATTGCCATCAGCCAATTACAATGGAATATACCCCCACGTACTGATTGGTGAAGACATCTACACCTTCCCATTGGCTGTAAATATTGATTGATATTAACAATAGCCAATGGAAATGCGCAAATCCTTCACCAATCAGTACGTGAGGGTGTATTCCATTGTGATTGGCTATTGTCAGTGCAACCAATCAGAATGCGCAGAGACTCCAACCAATCACCCTGTGGGGGTGTATTCCATTGTGATTGGCTGAAGGCATCTGCGCCTTGTGATTGGTTTATATAAAGATTGAGAAGTGCATTATCCAATCAGAGTGGGATTTTAAGGTGTATCCGTTTGTGATTGGTTGAAAACGCTGTCTATCAAATTCACCCAATCAGAAGGCGCCATTGCTTATTTTCTTCCGGAAAATTATCCTGGAGCCTCATTAGCGTCTGGGATGTCCGGGAGTGGGGATGTAAGTATCTTTTTTTTTTTTTTTACAGGGCGTGGCAGAAGAAGATCCGGAGGAGGCCGGAGACATCGCGGGGAGGTAAGTATAATGTAGATTATGTTTATTTTATTTTGATGTATGTGTATTAATGTTGTGGTTTTTTTAACAGGTGCCGCGCCGGAGAAGGATTTAAAGAATGCCGTATGGGACATGCCGGAAATGTGAGTACAATATTTAGAATGTATAAAATGTTTATTTTAGAACTGTAAACATGTTGCACTAATTTTTTTTTTTTTTTTCCGTAGGTGGCTGATCCTAATTGAGATCTGCAAAGGTAAGTGGTCTTAATTATTTTATTTTAGCTTAGACTTCGATTAGTTAATATATAGATAGCATTTATTGTATGTTAGCTAGGGTTATGTGTTTTATATAGATAGCATAGGATGTATTGTATATTAAATTGAGTTATTTAGATAGATTGGGAATGTATTATTATATAGATAGCATGTATATTAGATTATGCTATTTATTTAGATAGATTGTGTGATGTATATTAGATAGCGGTGTATTGTATTGTAATTGTATGTATTTGTATTGTATGTATTTGTATTATATGTATTTCCTTTTCAGGTGTGTATTTTTTTTTTCTGTAGCGAGGGGAGGGGTTGTAATGTTTTTTTTTCTGTAATGTTCCTTTTTTTATTTTTTGTGACTTAGGTTTTTTTATTTTCTGTAATTAGAGTGGTGGGGGTTAATAGTGGGTAGGTAGTGTAAATGTTAATAGGTTAGTGTAGAGGGTGTTTAGTTGATCTTTAATGTTTTATTGAGGGTGGTATAGTGCAGTATAGTGTTTATACCTAGTGTCATGATGGTCCTTGAGGACCATCATGGCACTTATGTGGTTAATGTAGTGTTGTAACAGGCCCATAATGGTGTTAATATACCCTTATGGGACTGATGGGGTTAAATAGAGGATTTGAATTTTGATTGCAGCGAGGGTCCCCGATCGCGTGCAATCGGGACCCCCACTGCGATGGTTAATGTGGGGTTAATGCAGGGCTCGGAGCTTATCTCGGATCCCTTGCGGTTAATCCGGGTTTCCGAGCCTATCTCGGATCCCTTCTTGGGTAAGTTGTAGGTGGCTGTGCGGTCCTGGGTCTTTGAGCCTCGTTTTCATTTTTTTCGGCGGCCATTTTTTTCTCTCGCTTAGGGGATTTTTGTGTGTCTGAACTCGGGAATTTGGACTTAAATGGAGGTCTAACTTCACTTTCAGAGGTCCTGGGTGCCCCCCCTTGCTATGGTTAAGCTTTTTAGGTAGTTTGTGTGAGTATTTTGTGTGTTTTAACTGTTTTTAGGTGCGCGCGGTTCTGCTATTTTTCGTGCGTGTGGGTGTTTGTTACTTTAAGGTTGGTTCTGAGGTTAATGCAGGTTTCCGAGGTGAGCCTCGTTTTCGTTTTTTTTCGGCGGCCATTTTTTCTCTCGCTTAGGGGATTTTTGTGTTTCTGAACTCTGGAATTTGGACTTAAATGGAGGTGTAACTTCACTTTCAGAGGTCCTGGGTGCCCCCCCTTGCTATGGTTAAGCTTTTTAGGTAGTTTGTGTGAGTATTTTGTGTGTTTTGACTGTTATTAGTTGCGCGCGGATCTGCGTGTGGGTGTTTGTTACGTTAAGGTTAGTTCCGAGGGTCGCAGTTGGTGTGTCGTGTTGTTTGCGTTACAACGTTAATTTTGCGAGGGTCGCAGTTGCTGGCATGGAGCGGCGAATGTTTTGCGCAGTTAGGGGTCGTGTAACCTCGTTTTCTTCGGCCGCCATTTTTTTTTATGCTTAGGCGATTTCCGAGTGCCGAAACTCTGCAAATTCGGTTTAAATTAGTGTGCAACCTCACTCCCAGATGTCCTGGCTGTCCCCCCGTGCTGTGTGTGAGTATTTTTTTGTGTGTGTTTTTCGATGTGTGCGGTTTGGCCGTTTCCGTTGTATTTTTTCGACCAAGTATTTTTTTTTTTCTTGTAATTACCGCGGCTCTTTTTTTTTTTTTCTAAGTCCCACTTTCCTTTGCAAAGTGTTATGGCCCGTAATTTTTCAACGCAATTGTTTCAAAGTGCTACGGGTCTCGCACTGTGAATTGTATAATTGAGCTTTCTGTTGATCTGTAGTCCCACAGGTCGTAGGGATGAGCGCCTATGGCGCTCATCTCTGCCAGAGCAGTGAGCGCCTTCGACACTCACTGCCTAAGTCGTGCAGGGTTGTAGGGATGAGCGCCTATGGTGCCAATGCAATGAACTACTTCGGCTTCGCGAGGGCTGCAGTTGTGGCGGACTCGCAAGTGTAAGCAACAACCCGCAATGCTGACAAGTATATATGTGATATACATCAATGCATGACATCTTATGTTATTATTATAATTATTATTATTATTACATGGATTAATTGTCTTAATATCATGGGTGTGGTGTGGGCAGATACAGGAATGGCAAGAGCCTGTGGGCAAGGAAATCTAAAGGGTTAACTGTTGGACAACTGCATACGGATAAAGCTTAGCATATGCTAGGGTCACATGTGGTCAGGACACCACAGTAACCATAAATTGGATTTGACATAGGAACATCATATAACACTCCATTTCATGGAAATAATGATTAATGCGCATAAAGCAACCATATGGTCTACATCTGCTGGATTAAACAGATGTTATAAATCATGGATCATGTGATACTAATCAATTTTCATACATTACTGTTGATTCCCAGATAGATGATAGGAATCTGGAAAACATAAAGAGGAGGTGTTAGAACAATCATAAGCTGTTATTATAGCACATTGTTTTTGCTCTGGACACTACAATAAACCAATATGAACGTCAGCTACGAGCAGTGATAACCGTATTGATTCTGTCCTGTTCAATCAGCCTGCCCAGAATATGTTGAATATGAATATGGGTGATGTTGAGGATGTGTAATACAACAAGGCATGCTTCACTGTGACCACAATCTTTATGCAAAAGTTACTATCACTATCTATATGGAATAGTTGTGTCATGGTGATATCACATCTCACTGGTATATGGGTGGGAACAAGGCCAAACAGATTACACTGTTCACATTACCCCTAAACATATGCACATTGATCCTGATGTCAAACCAAGAAAATGATCCATTTTGATGTGGATGACATGAAATACATTAATCCGCTTTCATACTGTTAACGGGATGAAATGCAACAAAAACGCATGTATAACTACTGGTTTGGATAAGCAGATCCCAATGGGACCGTGCAACTTTTAAGCCAAGACAATATTTATTATAATTGAAACACACTAGTAATGTTCATTAGTGAAGAGATATGTAGTCATATATTGCATTTCAGATCCATCTGCAGTGGTGAATTACACTGATCTAATGCCTGTTGGGAACTGGGTTGAGTGTTCACTCACATGATGGTATTGTACTGCTCGAAGATGAAGAACATGACTTCATGGTCGTGAGATTTTGCTATTAACACCTACAGAGGCAATAACAAGATATCAATCATAACAATATTCTGATTAACTACAACACCTCATCTCAAGGTCAATCCACATTGACATTTCAACAATTGATGTTCAAACATAACCAGACATGTACACACTCTAATCTATAACAATCCGTATTCAGTAAAGAGTGTTCCCTGGATGGTCCTAAGACCACCTCTTCCGCAGCACTGGGCCCCCACCTTCTGTGCCCGCACCCTGTCTCTGTCTTCCACGTCTTGTTGGTGGAGGAGCATGGGGTGCCACTACGTTGGGTGGCTGGGTATCGGGTTGAGATGGTGGTGAGGTCTCTGGCTGCAGTTGTGAAACCGAAGGCTTGAGCGGTAGTAGCTGGCGTTGGGCTAATTCGATTAGTTGACGTCAGCCCTCGCCCGTTGCTCATATCTCTCCATCCTTCAATTGTGCCTCCTCACCTCAGAATGTAGCGATAAGGTGATCGCCAGAAGGGTGCATGTGTGAGCCTACACTGCCGGAGGAACCAGAGCCTCTCAAGGCTGGTGGTTTTGACGGCATTGGGGCCACAGCTGACGCCATTGGGGCTACAGGTGTTTGCAGGAGTGCCTGAGGTGATGGGCCATGTTGTGGAACCCCATTGTGTGGGAGGCCACGTTGGGGGAGGACCCCATTGTGTGGGAGGCCACGTTGGGGGGACCCCATTGTGTGGGAGGCCACGTTGGGGGGACCCCATTGTGTGGGAGGCCACGTTGGGGGGGGGGGGGCATTGTGTGGGAGGCCACGTTGGGGGGGGGGGGCATTGTGTGGGAGGCCACGTTGGGGGGGGGCATTGTGTGGGAGGCCACGTTGGGGGGGGGGGGGCATTGTGTGGTGGTTGTGGAATACCATGGCTACAATGTTGTTGGAGCCGGTTTCAGCTGTGATGATGGCTTGAGCCAGGACATGGCCGGTGGCAGGGGTTGGAACAGCTATGCCTGGCTGAATGATGCTGTTGAGGGCCTAGGAAACGATTCGCACTCCTGATATGATGTTGAATGGCCAGCTTGTGTGGATGGTCCCGGGCCCTCGGGCATGTCCTGGCCTTCTTCAACTACTTCCACCTTCCCACCTGTCCCTCTGTGGTCAGCCTGCTGGCTACTGAAATGTAAGAAAAAATATATTTGAGTTGGTTTCCATACACAATTGACAGCTATGTGTTGATCCTTGACATCATGGTAACCTGTGATTAAGTGTGGTGCTTGTGTTGCACAGATGAACCACAGCCTGCATAATGAGCATTGTGACTCATGGCTCATATGAATATGTGTACTGCAGGTGCGGTGTGCCATCTGCATCAGACACGTGCTCTGTAGGATCTGCTGTGCAGTGTGTGACACTGACCAATCTGTGACATGTTCCCAGCAACGATGTGTATAATATGCTGAGACATGGTCCAGGTTACGAGAGTATATGACACGTACATGCAGTCCTACAGAGTATATATCCACATATGCTACAGTGCGCAAACCCAGACATGTACTATCTTTTGAATGCCAAATCAATCTTTATCTAATAGCAAATTGTACTCAGGATCAGTTTTAACTGCAGGTATTGACCAGACATTTCATTGATACAAATTAGGAAAATGATATGTTTGCTACCAGGATCTACATGGTTATTGATGCCTCATATATCTTCAGTCATAACCGTAGGGCTTATAGTGCTATTGTATGTCAGTTATCTATGCGTGTGGGCAGGGGTGTAGAAGCCAGAATAATTCTAGAGGGATATACACCAACCAGGGTAAAAGCTTGTTTATACATAATGATATTCATACACCAATGTGTGTGGTGGGATATAATACTCACTCTGCATGGTTCTTGCCACACCCGTGTCCACATTTCCTGGGAGGCCCACTACTGCCGCTGGCTCAATCCACTCCCTCAGGGTCTGCTCCCATCTACAAAAAGTGATGTTGACTGGCGGCCCACCACTGGTTGCACGTGCTGCTCTTGCCTCCTCTGCCATCTTCCTCTGCACCTTCAGCCGGCTGTCGTCATATCTGTATTTTACAGACCTTACGTCCCTATTTGCAAACCCTAATGCCGCAACAGCTGAAGCCTTTTGGCAAGGCCCCACATCTCTCCAACCATGTATGATCCGATGTCTGGCACCATTTTCCCCGAGGAGAACGTCCATCTCCTCAAGGCCATAATTAGGGGCCCCTGTACTGTGCCACAACCTCTGGCCCTCCAAACTGTGCCTGGGGTTCCTGGCCTCCCTGTCCTCTCCCTGGGGCCGGTCCCTCATCCCCACTACCTCCCCCCAGGGACCAGGCCCCTGTCCCTCAGCCCTTACATCTGGGGGCACATGTCTCTCCCCCTCCTGCTCTCCTTCACCTGAGCCCCCTGACTTGGTTCCCCCACTCTCCACACCTCTACCGCTCCTCACTCTCCTCTACCCTCCTTTGATTTATGAAATTAAAATAAGGATAAATAAATATATCCGTGGATGTGTATGTGGTAGAACAAGAATGTGAGTGTCTTGTGTAGTATAGTAATATTATGGGGGGGGTGTAGATGTCCTGTGGCCTACCGCTATGTGTCCGTATTAGTCTATGTGTGTGAATTATGTGATAGTAATTTAAGGGTTAATATATATTACAGGTAAAAAATAAAAAAAGTAAATAAAAAAAATAAAAATAAAATAAAACTTAACAAGCTCATTCTCTCTCCAATGCTCAAAAACCCACCACCACCTAGACCTGTGTGTTCACTTGCTCAGCTACAGCACAGTCAATGATTTACAGTTTTAGCGCCCTTTAACAGCCCTTCCTGCACAGTTAATTGCGGTTTCCAGCTTTCTATCAACTGTTAGGCCTGAGGCAAACTACATGATTACGTGTTTGCATCCTAACGGCCAATTGCGGCTCGGCCAGCCTCTCTACGGCTTTCGTACGCGAAAAGGTTTAAAGGGCTTGCGTCTACGGCCCTTAACTAATAGTATTGTCTAATGTTATAGCTCTGTAATGCAGCCAAATTTCAAATTTCAAGCCCGGAGTCTTTGCGGGTGTCCCATAGAAGTTAAGGGCTTTGAATTTAATGTGGCTTATAGAGGAGCACAGGATGAGTTTAGCTGGGAGGAACATTCAATAAATATTACAGCAGGGATGAGTCTTCCAAAAAAAAGCTTACAAATTGGGTACAATAGAAATGATAATACAGTCATAGAGTGATAAAGGTAATAGACACATCATGTCCCATATCTTATGTCATAATGAAAATACTGTTGGGTAATTGCCAGAGCAAGTTTAATAGGAATAACTATGGAAATCAACTGCAGGCCTTGAAAAGTTGATTGACCAGAATGGACCAGAACTTTCTTCTGTCCTCCTCTCTTATAACCTCCTCTTACTCGCACCTTCAGGACGGCTCACTTGCTACCCCTATTCTATGTTTGCGCATTACACATAAAGGATAATGATCACATATATAGTTGTGAGCATGCGAGCCGTTGCTCACGCTGCGGGCTCGCGCAGCAAACCTGCGGCCCTCGCAAAGCAAAATTTACGAGGTTCCGCAAGGATAATACGAGACACGTTACGACCCATTACAACCTGGCAAAAATCGGCCGCAACACGCGCACATGAAAACATGAAAAATAAAACAAATACACACAACAAATGCATAAAAAGCTTACTTACAGGAAGAGGGAGCATCCAGGACCACGAAAACTAAAGTTACACCTCAATTTAACTCAAATTAAGAGTTTAGACACTAAAAAATTCTCTAAGCGAGAGAAAAAACGTAAACGAGGCTACAGCAGTCTAAAGACACAAAACACCACCAAACACCTACGTATTTGCCGAAAAACACCTATGAGATTACAAAACAAGGACGCAACCTGCGCGACCCCAAAAACATTACAAACACAATAAATACAAACAACAAACACATAAAAAGGTTACCCACAGCAAGGAGAGGCACCCAAGACCTCTGCAAGTGAAGTTACACCTGCATTTAAGCACAAATTTTGGAGTTTAGAGACCAGAAAATCACCTAAGCGAGAGAAAAAATGGCCGCCGAACAAAACGAAAACGAGGCTAAAGGTCCCTAAACATGCAAACCACCACCAAAGAGCTACGGATATTCCCGAAAAAGTCGCACAACATAGAAAACGAAGGACGCTACATCAGCCACATTATATCCACCAAACACTATTAGCTCACTTACAATTTCATTGCCGTCATTTTTTGACGGGCAATTCGCTAGGATAATAATAATAATAATAAAACTTGTTAATTTCTGTAACTTTAGTTTTGGAGAAGGTGGAAGTAAGAATGGAGTTAAATTCTAGATAATATTAATATTCCTGCTGGGCTGAAGAAAGATACCTTTGTCCAATGGAAATCACAATACCTGAAGAGATGCTTAGAATAGAAACAAAGTGAGAATGAATTCCTGGTGCGTAACACCAATTCCACAGCAGAGGCAACAAAGATTGTGGAATTAAAACAACTTAACCTTTAATGCATTTATATATAAAACCAAAATAAATGGCGATACCAAATCTATCAAACTCGATAGTTACAAAGAAAACAATGAGGATACTAATAAGTATACAATGCTCATAATAAACGGTGGGATGGGGATTAGAAATAGAGTACAATAATGGATGGTTTATACTTTAAATGTAAATAATAGTGACCTTGTTTGTGATTACCTGTATTAGACACTACAGAGGCTAAAGCATAAGTGTACGTATGTATAATAAGCTGTATTTGACACCACACCGGCTATGACAGCTCACGTGATTGACAGTGCAGCTATTAGTTACCATAATACACACCTAGACTGGGTGTAATGTCTTCAGAATATATTAGTTATTAGTATCATAGAGAGGACAGGTGTCTGAAAGTAACCATCATATAAGAATTCAGTTATTGTCTCTATATAGTGTACTTCTTAGCCCTTAAACCATTTTGCCAATAGTGGGGAGAAAAAAACACACATAAAGTCTGTAATGTATCAAATCTATAGAGAGCCAACAGGCAGCTCTAATTCAATGTGGCAATAAACCACTTAAACAATTTGTAAATATGAGCTAAAAAAAAAATCTATGAAAGAGCTTAAATGGCCTTACCACCGGAGCTAAGAAAGACTGCACCTCAGACAGGAGAAATACCCCAATGTGCGTTTCGGCTGAATTACGCAGACGTCATCAGAGGGCGTCTCTTAAATTCCTGTCGCGACCCCTAGTATTTGAGCTTATAATGCTAGGATATAATTGGGTGATTGGCTTGTCAATCAAGGAATCAAAGAGAGAAGTGGATCTCAACCTATAAATAAAATTGATTCGCTGAATGTAATACTAAATAAGTTTTACGAATAAATTAGAATGTTGAACAGATTGATACTGAAAATAATTGGTGCTATAGAGATAAACACTATTAATTGGAATGCAAAAAAATAGGCAATTATGGTGAAAAGATATTTACCAGTTGATAATTATGAAATAATTTAATAATTGAGCTAAATGGAAAGGAGGCAGTTAAGGTGGTGGCGATGTACTTAAAGTGTTACTTAGATGCCTAGATGCACATGCAACAAAATCTACTTAGGGAAGACCTTACGCCAATTCTGTAGGATTGCGTTGGAAAATCTCTACAGTGGAGATACTGCTATAGCCAGACACCTGACAAGCTACCATATTAACAACAAATCACAACTTATGTTTTGTGTTATAGATGGTATACAACCAGGCCCACGAAAAAAAAAAATTGACAAGAGACTTTTATAGCTTGAGTCAATATGGAACTATTAATTGAAAACACAATCCCCATTGAGGTTAAATAAAGGCTTTGCTTTCAGAGCATTCCTATGATTTAATCAATCAATCAATAAATAAATAAATAATGTAATCCTCCAGTAATATCTATTTAAAATTGTCCCTTAAGTACTTCTTTTCACCTTCTACTCAGTCATAACTGATTATATATTTTTACTTACACATCACTATAAAAATATGTACATTCAGACTCACATTTGCATCCTCTCTCTCATCTTAACAAATACATTTAAACAATTTAACCATTAACAGTCATGCTTACTCATAATTTTCCTGAAACTTTATTCACCTATTTATTTTTTGACTAACATTAGAAATTCAAATTAATTAATTTTTAATAGTGTAAGGAACTTTAATCAATTAAATGAATTTAATATACAAATTCATAAGCAAGTACTTACTGGTTTCATTTTTCATAATACTTTTTAACTGTACTATCCAATAATCAGGTTAGCCCATTGAAAATAGGCATAACGTTTGGTATTTTCCTATATTAATTAATATCAATCACCACCTGTCATGAATCAGCCAGTGGCCATAAGGGTTGGACAAAGTGCATGGCTCTTGCTGTGGAAGAAAAGGTTTGGGGCCCACTTGTTATGGATATATTGTTATGTTGTGGTCTAGGGGATAAAGTATTATAAGTTTACCCCTTAGCATATCCCCATCCCTTCCATGTTTAGGCTCATTGTAATGGGTGTCATGTGAGGGAGCTGGTGGGATGTGTTGGTTGTATGTGTGTGAAACATTGTGTGTTGTATTTGTAAATATGAATGTATGTTATTATATTAGTAGGTTATTATATTGTAGAGGGGAAGCCCATTGAATACAGCCCAAACCTCCTTTGTTCCCAAAGGCCTGTTAATCCCATTAGCTAAGTGTCCAGCAGGGAACTAACAATGGGAAGCTCACAGCTGGAGAGCAGACAGGCAGGCACCCAGAAACAATGGGATGGCCTGAAGGCTTCTCAGCCTTCATAGCATGGGCACAGGAGAGTAAAGGTATGCTTTGCCCTGGAGATTCAGACCCCAAATGAATTAGTTGGCCTCGCCTAGTGGGCGGACCTGGGAGGGGACTATTGGTTCACACACAGTTCCCCTTCATGATTGGCCAGACATCATTTGGGGCTGGATAACGGTAGCCACTTCCCCCATTCTTGTGTGATGTGGTTAAATATGCTGTTCTAAAATAAAACATGGTTCATAATTTTCATCAAGACTTTGTGTGCAGGTGTATTATTGACCCAGGGGCATATGCTGGTAGAGGAGATTGTTCTGACTCCCTTCCAGGTTCTCCCAGGCACACTACCAAAAGCTGGGACTTATGCTCTTGCATCCGCAAAGAAGGTCCATTGGTCTGAGTCACCCAAATCTTAGGTCTAAAACCTACAGGAGATAAGAGGACTAGGATCCTCTATACTCCATCATCATTGTAGGTTGTGACACCACCTATCTAGGGCTTTAAGTCAGGTCTTAGGACATAACCGGGTCAATGTCCTATTAATCCCATAGCATTACTCAATGCTTTACTTTTATTTACTAGTTACATTATTTTTTTTTGTTAATCTAGGCACCTAAGTAACCCATGAATAACATCCCCTGCACCGTAATGCCTCCTTTCCATTTAGTTCAATCACATATATAGTTGTGAGATACGGGCCGTTGCTCACGCTTGTAACGCAAACAACACGACACACCAACTGCGACCCTCCCAAACTTTAACGCGCACCGCGAATAACATACGAGACACGTTAACACTCATTACGACCTCGCAAAAATCGTCCGCAACTCGCGAACACGAAAACAATCAAAACACAATAAATACACACAGCACATACATAAAAAGCTTACCTACAGCGAGAGGAAGCATCCAGGACCTCAAAAAAACAACTTACACCTTCACTTAACTAAAAATAAAAGAGTTTTGACACTAAAAAATTCTCTAAGCGTGAGAAAAAATGGCCGCCGAACAAAACGAAAACGAGGCTACAGCACTCTAACCACGCAAAACACCACGGGAAACACGCAAAACACCACAAACGACCTACAATAATCCGCATACCACACATTACGCGCCATTTTACGCTAATGCGGAAGTACCCAAGTACGCCAACGGTTTCGGCTAGCGCACGCACACTATTACACTGCACACATTCATCACGCTTACACAGCAGCTCCACACCACTAATGCTGCAGAAACATCAAAACAGATAGCCAGCTCTTCAACACAATGCTTCAAAATAGGTAAAGTATATTAATTTATTAATTTGTATTATATATTTCAGTAGGACACACAAAATACCATTAGCTACCTTACAATTTCATTGCCGTCATTTTTTGACGGGCAATTCGCTGGTTATTTAATAATTATCAATTAGTAAATATCTTTTCACCAATAATTGTCTATTTTTTTTGCTGCATTTTAATTAATAGTGTTTATCACTATAGCGTCAATTCTTTTCAGTATCAATCTTTATATATCTATCTATGTGGAATGTTGTAGTTATATAAATAATAATATTACAAGCACTTGAAAGATTGCCCACAACTATCCTAATTACTATCGTCATCTTTACATTGTTCTGTTTCTATACCTGGTCACTTATTATGCTCCAACATACTGTAGGTCAACAGGACACACAACTGTAGTAGAAACGCTAAAATAAATACTGTATTTATCGGCGTATAACACGCACCAGCGTATAACACGCACCTCATCTTAAAAAGGAAATTTCAGGAAAAAAAACTTCAATCCCCCTCCTCATCCTCAACCTACCTCCTCATCCTCAACCCCAACCCCCCCATCCTCAACCCCAACCCCCCTCCTTATCCTTAACCTCCCTCCTCAACCTAAACCCCCATAAATACCTCCCTCTCTCCCCTCACTTACCTGCTTCTGCTCCGGCCTCCGGGGGAGGTATTTAAGGGGGTTTAGAATGAGGAGAGGGGTTTAGAATGAGGAGGGGGGTTTAGAATGAGAAGGGGAGGTTAGAATGAGGAGGGGGGAGGAAAAGAGACACGGGGGGTTAGAGAGACACAGGGGGGTAGAGAGATATCGGCGTATAACACGCACACATCATTTGCCCCCTATTTTCAGGGAGAAAAAGTGCGTGTTATACCCCGATAAATACGGTAGTTAAAAATCCAATGGTTCAGTGTCATACGGACTAACTGGTTAATGTGCTCTGTATGTGTATCAGAATATTTATTTCCAATATTTTATTGTAGCCCCTCATCTTCAGGTGACTTCAAAACCTGTCAGGAGGGGAATATTGTGTCTAAACTTTACTGTAAATGGCCAACATTATATAGTCTGTTTATGATGGTTTCCTGTGCAAACCCAATGGGTTAAAAGTTAAATATCCATAATAGTGTCCATGATTATTGTCTCATTTGTACAAACCATCATCTAACAATCTGCCAGATGTATCTAAAGTGAACTTCATATTCACCCAATAGGGCCCCTGATGATGATGAAGAACTGTTATTTTTGGCGCTACCCAAGCTTTTTGGTTTGAGTTAGGGGAGTCAAAGAAGTCTGGCATATCATAATTATTCTTATTGTTCATTTGTAACTCATCAACATAACGCTTGTATAGCGCTACTGAGTTTGAGGCAAAAAATAATGGCAGTATTAACACATTGCAAAGGATGGAGGGCCCAGTTTTTGAGCTTAAAATCTGGTGTCCATAGAGCTTCCCCGAAGGCACCACGCAAGATTGAAAACTGGAAAACTTACAATCTAAAGTACAATTTCTGTGCAACGACTCCACTAAAGTAAATAGGAAACAATAGCTACAAGTATTACATGATAAAGGTGAACACAATACTTCTAGTCATCTCTCCTTACTCCTTAGTCATGTGGCACTCATGACTCAACATAATTACAGGATACTCACCTCCAACATCAGATGTAACAATCTCACTCTTTATTGTGGTCAGATGACCCTCCGTGTCCGGATCTTCTCTCTCTGACTTCACCTCTAGACTCTCAGGTACAAGCACTGGAAAACCTGGAATGGAAAACCCATCATGTGAGTCACTTGTTTATGCTGATAATATCTAATCTAGACCTGCACAATCATATGGGACTTGATAATATTAATTGCCCGACGTTCCATTACTATGTGGCTTTTATTCATCCATATCAGGTTCCTCCGTTTATCATAAAATATTATTAGTGGGTCATTTAATTTGCTACTGTAACACAACTTTTTGGAATTGAATTTGCCACATAAATGGGTAAAGAGATATTGTAATGAAATGTCATCAGTGAGGAATACATTGCAAGATATAGAGGAGTGTGATGAGTTTGGCATTCAGGTATAAACTATTCGGTTTCATCAACTTAATTCAAAATATATTCAAGCTAACAAAAAAGAGCTTACAATCTAGATGTAGTTGATAATACATTCATTGGGTGATTAAGGTAATAGGCACAGCATCCCCTAAATCCTCTGTAATAATGGAAGGATTGTTGGTATCATTTCTAAGGGAAGTCCCAATAGAAAAAAATATGGAAGCCAACTGTACGTCAGGTCATCGAAAGTCAGTCGACCAAAATGTTAAATTCTCTGTGTGTAAATTTAGGCTTAGTTTCTGAGCCAATAGACGTGAACCTAGGGTTAAAATATCCAAACCTTATGAATGAATTTAAAAAAATACTATATATAATTATTAATCTGTTTATATATATATATATATATATATATATATATATATATATATATATATATACATATACAGTGGATCTAAAAAGTCTACACACCCCTGTTAAAATGTCAGGTTCCTGTGCTGTAAAAAAATGAGACAGAGATAAATAATTTCAGAACATTTTCCACCTTTAATGTGACCTATAAACTGTACAACTCAATTGAAAAACAAACTGAAATCTTTCAGGTAGAGGGAAGAAAAAATATAAAAATAAAATAATATGGTTGCATAAGTATGCACACCCTTAAACTAATACTTTGTTGAAGCACCTTTTGATTTTATTACAGCACTCAGTCTTTTTGGGTATAAGTCTCAGCATGGCACATTTTGACTTGGCAAGATTTGCCCACTCTTCTTTGCAAAAACCCTCCAAATCTGTCAGATTGCGAGGGCATCTCCTGGGCACAGCCCCTTTTCAGATCACCCCACAGATTTTCAATCGGATTCAGGTCTGGGCTCTGGCTGGGCCATTCTAAAACTTTAATCTTCTTCTGGTGAAGCCATTCCTTTGTTGATTTGGATGTATGCTTTGGGTCATTGTCATGCTGAAAGATGAAGTTCCTCTTCATGTTCAGCTTTCTAGCAGAAGCCTGAAGGTTTTGTGTCAATATTGACTGGTATTTGGAGCTGTTCATAATTCCCTCTATCTTAACTAAGGCCCCAGTTCCAGCTGAAGAAAAACAGCCCCAAAGCATGATGCTGCCACCACCATGCTTCACTGTGGGTATGGTGTTCTTTGGGTGATGTGCAGTGTTGTTTTTGCACCAAAAAAAGTTCAACCTTGGTTTCATCAGACCATAACACCTTTTCCCACATGCTTTTGGGAGACTTCAGATGTGTTTTTGCTAAATATAGCCTGGCTTGGATGTTTTTCTTTGTAAGAAAAGGCTTTCGTCTTGCCACTCTACCCCATAGCCCAGACATATGAAGAATACGGGAGATTGTTGTCACATGTACCACACAGCCAGTATTTGCCAGATATTCCTGCAGCTCCTTTAATGTTGCTGTAGGCCTCTTGGTAGCCTCCCAGACCAGTTTTCTTCTCGTCTTTTCATTAATTTTGGAGGGAGCTCCAGTTCTTGATGATGACTTCACTGTGTTCCATGGTATATCTAATGCCTTGGAAATTCTTTTGTACCCTTCTCCTGACTGATACCTTTTAACAATGAGATCCCTCTGATGCTTTGCAAGCTCTCTGTGGACCATGGCTTATGCTGTGGGATGCGACTAAGAACATTTCAGGAAAGACCAACTAGTGCAGCTGAACTTTATTTGGGGTTAATCAGAGGCACTTTTAATGATGGCAGGTGTATGCTGACTCCTATTTAACACGATTTGGAATGTGATTGCTTAATTCTGAGCACAGCTACATCCCCAGTTATAAGAGGGTGTGCAGACTTATGCAACCACATTATTTTTATTTTTTCTTCTCTCTACCTAAAAAAATTCAATTTCTTTTTCAATTGAGTTGTACAGTTTATAGGTCACAATAAAGGTGGAAAAAGTTCTGAAATGATTTATCTTTGTCTCATTTTTTTACAGCACAGAAACCTGACATTTTAACAGTAGTGTGTAGACTTTTTATATCCACTGTATGTTAGGAAAAATGTCAAATGTCTGAGACAGTAGCAGAGCTAGTGAATGAAAGGTTCCAGTACACCACCTTCTCCCCATGCTGGTGCCACTCACAAAAGACCCCTTTCAAAAAGCAGATCCTTTCCCTCAAGATCCCCTACACCAGCCACTGGCCCCTCTTAATACTCCCCCAGGATCCTTTCCCAAACCAATTCCCTTTCCCATTGGCCCTCTTATTATCCCCTCAAGATCCCTTCCAAAAGGAGCTTATCTGCTTTTTTCTTCCTTGCTGCTCCTGCCTACGTGACCAGTTGCCAATAAGAGCTCCGTTAGCAACCCTCATCCCTCTGACCCATGAACCTCCTTTCTCTGAGAAGATAAATAAATCAAGAAAAAGCAGGGTTTCCCAGACGAGGTTATGTGTGCATATAACATTTTCCATCTTCTCTTAGCACTTCCTGATAACTTGGAGCCTGAGGACAATTCTAATTTACTGAACAGTGAGGGGATGTGTGAGTTGAAAGAAAGAGGGGAGTGAGAATTTTTAAGTCATTGGACATTTTGGATCTTTGATATCCATTTCCTTCACTTGTGTTCAGGAGTAGGCAGCTGGAAACAAAAAGGCTAACCCTGCTCATGCAGAAATGTAAATATCCCTCTCACACATGCAATATTCATGAAAGTTGTATGGATGCCTCCAGAAATCAGTTGAGGCATCAATAATTTTGTTTTCCTACTAATTCAAAACCAGCTTTATGACATTCCCTGGTCTTAGCCAGACATGTATCATTTCCCCATCTTGGAGTGGTCATGTAACATTCCTGCAGCACCTTGTTTTCTGTGAATAAGGGATGTTAGGAGGTGTCTAGCTGAACCGCTCCCTGATACCAAACACCATTTTGTTTATGGTCTAATGTGTGACCTTGCAAGATAAAAGATACAGAAAGAGATAAGGAGAGCCCCAGATATAACTAGACTGAGCACGGTCCTCTCAGGGCCATATTTATATTAATGTTAGAGATATCAGAAATTACTTCCCGTCTTCTATTCCTGGCAGCTTCTTACACAGGACCCAGCACTACATAAGAAACTGACAGAACAGGAAGTTGCTGGTTTTGCCGTGTGCATTAGAAGATGCAATATGGAGATTCACATCATGCTATTGTCCACCTCACACAGTATATCTTAAATATTCACTAAACAAATGGATGACATGAAGCTCATAAAGTGAAACAAATATATCTGCATAGGAGTGAGTTTGCTCCATGACTATCTGACCTGAGGACGGCCAGTCACATTAGGAGTGTCGGCTTCGTCATCTGTGCAATCAGACAGGATTGTAATAATTCAGCAGTAGGTGAATTTACCAGGACATTCTGCCACGGTATCACAACAGGAGGAGGCCAAGCAATCATTCATAGCTACAGGTCACCGATTCAGCAGGAAAACACTTTCCTTCCGTATAAAATCATTTCTTTTATATACAAGTAGATGATGTGAGACATCTGAGTCTAAAGAGCTGATTATGATTCTCTTCAGGGGTCTGGGGGTAACACGTAGAACCACAAGCTTCCCAGATATTATCTGCTCTACTCACCTAACAAGTGTGGATCCATGCTGGCAATGGCCGGGCTCCTCTTGTGCAGATAGAAGCTTCCTTGCTCCACACTAACTGGATCAGTTGTACCAGAGACCCCTCAGAGGTCTTGTCCTGTCTGAAGGAAAATGACACATTAGAGGAGTCAGGATAGAAGATAAATGTAGCGGAACCCATCACTGTTTTACCCTGTTTTATGATTATTATGGTTAAAATATGATCCTACTATATATATATTGGTTGATGTTCTACAGAATATATTGGCTCAGAATATTAGCCAGACTTTTGCAGACCTAGGCTAATAGATAATCCTGTTACAGAGATTCAAAAGATAAGAAAGTTGTAAAGGATCCTTGCATTTTCCAAAGTGTTTTCATTCTCTGATAAGAACAAAGAATGATCTAATTAATGTCTGATTGTATCCAAGTTGCCAGGGAGGTGTGACTCACCTATTGTCCTATATGTGTATTGTGTGGGGGATATGTGCAATGTCTGTGTGTTATGTGTAAAAACATACTTTTACTAACTTTTGAACCCCTGGTCTGATTCATGCCATTTTTGTATATGTTGTTCCCCTGGGTGAGAGATATTGAATGGTGCGGGACTTAAAGGTGTACCCCCTGTATTTGGGGTACATCCAGAATGTGGTTAAAATTGTGTCTGTTTTAATTGTGTTACCTGTTATCTGAGGGGAGGAGACGTGGGGGTTGAACCATGCAGATAATTGGCTGTTGTGATAATTATGTGGGTGTAGCCCTTCAGAGGGCAACATTGCATAAAAGGAGATTCCATGTCATTAAAATATAGTTCCTCTTGACCCTTTAAAACGTAGCCTCGTCTCGTTCTTTGGGGGGGATTTATGGTACCGTTACTCTGCCACAGTTTACAGCGCTCCTGGATTATACAATGGGATATCGTGGATGGGAATAAACATTTCATTACTGCACAGCACCTTGCTTCAGAAAAGGACGTCTCCAACGGCTGGTACCCTCTCACTACCGGGGTAGCCGTTACAATAAATATATACAGTCCATCCCACATCATATAGATACATATATACAGCCCATTACACATCATAAAAGATTATATATGTATATAATATATAATATTGCACATGTATGCATTGCTGTAACAGATGTTCCTGGGTCCATATCTCTGTTTCAGGAGAGAACATGTTTCCTCCATTGAAGCCCAAATTGGAGAGGGGAATTGCACCACTGAGATTGCTCCACTGGAAATGGAGTTTAGCTGGGCCTTCAAACTTCAGACTCATAACAAGGTCTATCCACGCTAATGCCAGAAGTTATAATTATTTTGGGGACTATGACATGTTGCTTTTATGTGTAACATTGTGTGTTGTACTGCTATAGTAATATTGAGTCATCAGTAGCCAAACAAAATGGCACCTATATCCTGTAGCTAGCCTGAACGGGTTCCAATTCATTTCATTTGTCTAGAGCTGCTTGTGTCCAGCTCAGGAAACTCAGACCAGCCCCAGAAGAGGGCAGCACCTTCTGTGACATCATCTCTGTCTCCATGGACACTGGACTATTCTGATTGGGCTATGCCAATTCAAGCAGTCCAGCTATCTAGCGGATTGGTGTTTGTGCATCCAAGTGGGAATTCAAACTTGTTCACTCCCCAATTCATGTTAATGTTGTTTTGTGTTTTATGGAAATATTCGTTTGGTGTTTGGGAAGCCATTAAAGTTCAGTCTGTTTTGTACTAAACAAAGGTACGTGTGCTCTGTATATCCTAATAAAAGGCATCTGATTGTGCCTGTAACTGATTTGAATGGAATTGCTGGGGATGCTGAGATCTTGAACACAAAAAGGCACGGCCTAGAGGGAGAAGGTTGGGGTCCGCTTGGTCCCCCAAATCTGGGTCGTAACAATAGGCATTACTGAAACATGGTGGGATGACTCTCATGACTGGACTATTAATCTGGATGGTTATAACCGATTTAGGAAAGATAGGGGCAATGGTAAAAGGGGGAGGGATTTGTTTGTATGTCAACCCTGAATGTAAGCCTAAAGTCAAAGATCATATTTATGGCGGAACTATCGATAATGTTGAATGTTTGTGGGTAGAGTTAAAAAGCAGAGTAACAAATCCCAAAAGAATATTAGTAGGAGTATACTATAAACCCCCAAATATAATTGAAAGTGAGGAAATACAATTATTGTTACAGATTGAAAATGCAGCTAAGCACGGGCAAGTTCTAATAATGGGAGGTTTGAATTACCCTGAAATAAACTGGATAAATGAGACCAGCAGTTCAGCTAAGGGGAGCAGGTTCTTGAGTACACTCAGGGATCATTATCTGGCCCAGGTTATACAAGAACCTACTAGAAATGAGGCCATCTTGGGTCTAGTTATCACAAATAATATTGATATGGGATCAAATGTTGGAATAGGGCAACCTTTGGGAAACCGTAATCACAACACAGTCTCATTTGAGATTGAATTAAAAAAACATAACTGTAAGGGGCTAACGAAAACTCTTAATTTTAAAAGAGCAGATTTTAACGGTCTAAGGGCAGCAATACAAAGTATAGACTGGGACAGAGAACTGATAGGTAAAAACACTGAACATAAATGGACAACATTTAAATCCTTACTAAATATACATACACATCAGCATATACCATGTGGTAATAAAAGTAAAAGGAGCAAATCCCATCCAATGTGGCTTAACAATGATTTAAAGATCAAGATACGGAGTAAAAAGAAGGCATTTAAATTTTACAAACAAGAGGGGACAGAGACTGCTTTACGGGAATACAAGGAAATCAACAAGGCAGCAAAAGCGCTATTAGACTGGCTAACATAGAAAATGAAAAATTATATGTAAAAGAGAGTAAGACTAACCCTAAACATGTGTATAAATATATTACTGGGAAGAAGGCGAGGAAGGAAGCAATAGGAACATTACAATGTGACACAGTTAATGACACAGGATGTATTCCAAAAGAAATGTTAAAAGTGATACTGATTATGATTCCTAAACCTAATTTGGACCCACAATATTGCTCCAACTATAGGCCTATTTCGCTATTAAATGCAGATATTAAAATATATGCAAAAATATTGGCCCTCAGAATTCAACAGGAGATAGGAAAACTAATAACAACAGATCAAATGGGATTTATAGCAGGAAGACAAGGTTCGGACAATATCAGAAAAATCATGAACTTAGGGGAAATAACGAGTTCCCGAGGTACTCCCACCCTATTCTTGTCATTAGACGCAGAGAAAGCATTTGACAGAGTAGGGTGGGAGTATATGAGAATAACACTAGCTAAATTCGGGTTCGGAGAATTTGGGTCTAAAGCAATTGGGGCACTATATAGTTTCCCATCGGCACAAATAGCAGGGTTGGGAAGTAGCACAGACTCAATTGAAATATCAAACGGTACTAGACAGGGTTGCCCTCTCTCTCCCTCCCTATTTGCTTTAATGATAGAACCTCTGGCTGAAGCTATTAGAGCATGCCCCAAGATTTCTGGGATTAGGGTGGAGGAGAGGGAGTACAAAACTAGCCTTTATGCAGATGACGTTATTTTATCACTTACTTACCCAGAAAAATCCCTTTATCATTTATAAAAAATAATCCAAACATACAGTAAAATTTCGTATTATAAAATGAATTACAAAAAATCAGAAACTTTATACTTCAATTTTTCAAAAAAGCTACTATCCAACTTGAAGTCTTTATACCCATTTAATTGGAATTCTAATTCTTTCAAACATCTAGGAATAGTGTTTATGAGCAAAACTCAAAAAATGGTGGATAAGAATTACAGAGACTTATATGTGAAATGTCAGAAGATTATGGAAAAATGGAGAAAAAACAGATTTTCTTTCTCAGGTAGAATTGCAGTTGTAAAAATGATGATTCTTCCAAGAGTTAATTACCTTTTGAGATGTATTCCTTTCAAAATCCCTAAAATATGGTTAAAGAAACTCCAAGGAATGATTGATTTTTATATACATCAATCCAAACATAAAAGAATAAAAAAAATAACCATGGGAAGAACCTTCGTAAAAGGAGGAATTTCTTACCCGTTATTATTGCCTTACCAAGAAGCCAATAGCATAGTTCACGCGTTAAAATGGCTAGAATCAGCTGCTTATCTCCCATGGTGGCATATTGAACAAGCATTAATTCCACAATGGCACTTATCAGCCTTGTTTTATAAAGGGAAATTCCCCCACAAGGATATTATGACTGGATCAGGGGTGGTAAAAGAAATTTTAAAAAATTGGAAACAAATTAATAAGAAAAATGGTTTAATACCAGAGGGCAGTTTAATGACCCCACTAAAAGCACTGTTACATAGAAATATGGAAGGCACTTTAAACGAGTGGAAAAAAAAGGGCCTGATACGAATTAGAGACACTTTAATCCAAGGATCGATGGCATCTTTTGATCAGATTAGAAAAAAATTTAAGATTGCAACAGAAGAATGGCTAATCTATGAAGCATATAAATCCAGTTGTAGTCAATTTAATATTACCCTACAAAATACCAAAGAGTCAAAAGAGGTAGAAAAAATTCTCCTGAGATCAGGAAATAAACATTTAATAAGTAAATGCTTTAACATAACAAGATCGTGTGGAGAAAAATCCAAAACCAAAGGTATGGAGCAATGGGAGCAGAACCTGAAAATAGTTTTAGAGGTTAAAGACTGGGAAACATCTTTAAAACAATCAACATATAGAGAAACATTTTTTAAAATAATTAATCACTGGTATTTTACTCCCGTTAAAATCGCTCAAATCTCCCATAACGCCACGGAAAAAATGTGTTGGAGGGACTGTGGCAATATCGCCCATTTGCTGCATATTCTGTGGGAATGCCCAAGATTAGAGCCATTTTGGAAAAACTGCTATACATTTTTGTTTAATATTGTGGGAAAGCAATTCCCGTTTAAGGGAGAATGCAGCTTGCTGCATAATTTTCCGAACGATTTCACGTTAGAGGAAAAAGCCTTTGCGATTTTGACTTTCTCAGTAGCAAAAAAAATCTTAATTTCCAACTGGAAAGACAAAACTGCTCCAAACTTTTTTGATATCGTGTGGAAAATAAAATATATACGAGAACTAGAGAAAGATTATGAAAAAAAGGGTTTTATTAATGGTGACAAACTAAAATGGAAAATTTGGGACCAAAAACAAGACACAAATGTCAACATTTAAATGTCAGTAGGGTTGAATGGTGAATGAAAGAGTACGAATGGCAGAGAGTATAACTTATAAATTGTTGTTGTAAAATTATTTGACTATGTTTTTGTAATATGTTTAAATCTGTTTTTGCAATAATGAAAAATAAATATTATTTAAAAAAAAAAAAAAAAATTCAGTCTTTCATTTTGTTTCTACATTAGTGTTGTAATAATCGTGTAGAAATATACATGTAATGCAATTATTAATTCCCATGAGGTAATGATATGCATTACTGAATAAAATCAGGACAGATTATTCATTTTAAGTAAAAAAAAAAAAAAAAACAATGTGACACAGTCTGATAATTAGTGACAAGGCAGATGAGCTAAATAGGTTCTTTTCTTCGGTATACACAAGGGAGGTACCAGTGGTTGGGACACTGCAACATAATGGGGCTACACTACCTTTGCCAAATAATTGGTTAACACGGGAAGTAATCCAAAAGAGGTTGGAAAAAATAAATGTTAATAAAGCCCCGGGTCCTGATGGAATACATCCAAGGGTACTGGGGGAACTGGGTTCTGTAATCGCAAAACCATTATATCTAATCTTTCAAGACTCACTCAACACAGGGACTCTACCAGATGACTGGAGAAAAGCTGATGTGATACCTATATTTAGGAAGGGAGCAAGAGCAAATCCGGGGAATTATAGACCAGTGAGCCTCACTTCTGTAGTAGGGAAGCTTTTAGAAGGGTTAATAAGGGATAATATACAAGAATATGTCTATCTGAACAGGATTATAAGTAGGAGTCAACATGGGTTTATTAGGGGTAAGTCACATAGAAACTAATTAGATTTGTTTGACGAGTAGGTTAGGGGGATTAAGGCAATTTTGGGCACCACTTCAAAAAAAGGGCATTTTGGAGCTGGAAAAGGTACAGAGGAGGGCAACAAAACTAATAAGGGGAATGGAGGGGCTAAGTTATGAAGAAAGACTAACCAAATTAAACTTATTTTCTCTAGAAAAAAGGCATCTACGAGGAGATATGATTACCTTATATAAATACATCCAGGGTCAGTATAAAGATTTGTCGGGGGAGTTTTTTGTGCCAAGAGGTTTCCAACTGACAAGAGGACATCCCTTGAGGTTAGAAGTAAAAAGATTCCACCTTAAAGAAAGAAAAGGGTTCTTCACAGTAAGGGTGGTTAATCTGTGGAATTCTCTACCAGAGGAGGTGGTGACAGCGAATTCGATAGATAACTTTAAAAGGGGACTAGATTTATTTCTAATTAAAAAGGGTATTCAGAGTTATCATGGATAATTAGAGAGCCAGTATTGATCCGGGGAGAAGTCCAATCGCCAGTATCTGGGGCCAATAAGGAATTTTATTTTTCCCCACATTTTGAGACAAACATTTTTCAACCTCAATTAGTATGTAATTATATAGATAAATATACACAGACCACATATATATATATATATATATATATATATATATATATATATATATATATATAGATACATACACACATAGAAAGACATATACACACACCTCCCCCTCATACCCCAGGCATATAAACCCCCCTCATGTCACACACACAGTAGATAAGTATAAACACCTGTTACTATAAATACCCCATAATACATATATATCCCCCACACTGCAGACACATAAATACACATATATATAGATTACATGCACCTCCGGCACTATCTGTACATAACTAGATCAGTACAAACTCACAGCTCAGGCCTCTCCACCGCTTCCTACTTATGAGCCCCACAGTCGCTGATGTATGACGTCACACGCAAAGTCTTAACGACGCTAACGTGTAGCGTCACTCACTTTAATATGTGATAAACTGATTATGTTCTTACTCCACCGCAAACTAAGTCATGATTTAGTACAAGTAATTTAGTAAAATATTTAGTACAAGGTAACGTGCGATATCTAGGTACATAAATATATCCAACTGTAGAAGCACCGCCCTCCGATTCCCTATTGGTTTATTGTTGCTGTGGATTGTGGGAGTTGTAGTCATTTTAGTCAGTTCCAATCACTTACTATATGTATAATCGGCCTGTACACCGCGGGTGCTGCTGGGACAGTGTTTGTGTATTATTTCTCTGGGTTACTCTGACTTCCTGTGTATAAATATAGGTGTCAGACCCATATCCGGGTTATATTTACATTTGTTGTGTGAGATGTGCAACTGGGACAGGGACAAGAGCCATGGATGCAGGGACAGACACACAGACAGGGAACAGGAGCACACTCACACACCAGGGAGAGGGGGAGGGACAGACACACAGACAGGGAACAGGAGCACACTCACACACCAGGGATGGAGGGAGGGACAGACACACAGACAGGTAACAGGAGCACACTCACACACCAGGGATGGAGGGAGGGACAGACACACAGACAGGGAACAGGAGCACACTCACACACCAGGGATGGAGGGAGGGACAGACACACAGACAGGGAACAGGAGCACACTAACACACCAGGGATGGAGGGAGGGACAGACACACAGACAGGGAACAAGAGCACACTCACACACCAGGGATGGAGGGAGAGACACACATACAGGGAACAGGAGCACACTCACACACCAGGGATGGAGGAAAGGACAGACACACAGACAGGGAACAGCAGCACACTCACACACCAGGGATGGAGGGAGGGACAGACACACAGACAGGGAACAGGAGCACACTCACACACCAGGGATGGAGGGAGGGACAGACACACAGACAGGGAACAGGAGCACACTAACACACCAGGGATGGAGGGAGGGACAGACACACAGACAGGGAACAAGAGCACACTCACACACCAGGGATGGAGGGAGAGACACACATACAGGGAACAGGAGCACACTCACACACCAGGGATGGAGGAAAGGACAGACACACAGACAGGGAACAGCAGCACACTCACACACCAGGGATGGAGGGAGGGACAGACACACAGACAGGGAACAGGAGCACACTCACACACCAGGGATGGAGGGAGGGACAGACACACAGACAGGGAACAAGAGCACACTCACACACCAGGGATGGAGGGAGAGACACACATACAGGGAACAGGAGCACACTCACACACCAGGGATGGAGGAAAGGACAGACACACAGACAGGGAACAGCAGCACACTCACACACCAGGGATGGAGGGAGGGACAGACACACAGACAGGGAACAGGAGCACACTAACACACCAGGGATGGAGGGAGGGACAGACACACAGACAGGGAACAAGAGCACACTCACACACCAGGGATGGAGGGAGAGACACACATACAGGGAACAGGAGCACACTCACACACCAGGGATGGAGGAAAGGACAGACACACAGACAGGGAACAGCAGCACACTCACACACCAGGGATGGAGGGAGGGACAGACACACAGACAGGGAACAGGAGCACACTCACACACCAGGGATGGAGGGAGGGACAGACACACAGACAGGGAACAGAAGCACACTCACACACCAGGGATGGATGGAGGGACAGACACACAGACAGGGAACAGGAGCACACTCACACACCAGGGATGGAGGGAGGGACAGACACACAGACAGGGGACAGGAGCACACTCACACACCAGGGATGGAGGGAGGGACAGACACACAGACAGGGAACAGGAGCACACTCACACACCAGGGATGGAGGGAGGGACAGACACACAGACAGGGAACAGGAGCACACTCACACACCAGGGATGGAGAGAGGGACAGACACACAGACAGGGAACAGGAGCACACTCACACACCAGGGATGGATGGAGGGACAGACACACAGACAGGGAACAGGAGCACACTCACACATCAGGGATGGAGGGAGGGACAGACACACAGACAGGGAACAGGAGCACACTCACACACCAGGGATGGAGGGAGGGACATACACACAGACAGGGAACAGGAGCACACACACACACCAGGGATGGAGGGAGGGACAGACACACAGACAGGTAACAGGAGCACACTCACACACCAGGGATGGAGGGAGGGACAGACACACAGACAGGGAACAGGAGCACACTCACACACCAAGGATGGAGGTAGGGACACACAGACAGGGAACAGGAGCACACTCACACACCAAGGATGGAGGTAGGGACACACAGACAGGGAACAGGAGCACACTCACACACCAGGGATGGAGGGAGGGACAGACACACAGACAGGGAACAGGAGCACACTCACACACCAAGGATGGAGGTAGGGACACACAGACAGGGAACAGGAGCACACTCACACACCAGGGATGGAGGGACAGACACAAAGACAGGGAACAGGAGCACACTCACACGCCAGGGATGGAGGGAGGGACAGACACACAGACAGGGAACAGGAGCACACTCACACACCAGGGATGGAGGGAGGGACAGACACACAGACAGGGAACAGGAGCACACTCACACACCAGGGATGGAGGGAGGGACAGACAGGGAACAGGAGCACACTCACACACCAGGGATGGAGGGACAGACACACAGACAGGGAACAGGAGCACACTCACACACCAGGGAGAGAGGGAGGGACAGACACACAGACAGGGGACAGGAGCACACTCACACACCAGGGAGAGAGGGAGGGACAGACACACAGACAGGGGACAGGAGCACACTCACACACCAGGGAGAGAGGGAGGGACAGACACACAGACAGGGAACAGGAGCACACTCACACACCAGGGATGGAGGAAGGGACAGACACACAGACAGGGAACAGGAGCACACTCACACACCAGGGAGAGAGGGAGGGACAGACACACAGACAGGGAACAGGAGCACACTCACACACCAGGGATGGAGGAAAGGACAGACACACAGACAGGGAACAGCAGCACACTCACACACCAGGGATGGAGGGAGGGACAGACACACAGACAGGGAACAGGAGCACACTAACACACCAGGGATGGAGAGAGGGACAGACACACAGACAGGGAACAGGAGCACACTCACACACCAGGGATGGAGGGAGGGACAGACACACAGACAGGGAACAGGAGCACACTCACACATCAGGGATGGAGGGAGGGACAGACACACAGACAGGGAACAGGAGCACACTCACACACCAGGGATGGAGGGAGGGACATACACACAGACAGGGAACAGGAGCACGCTCACACACCAGGGATGGAGGGAGGGACAGACACACAGACAGGAAACAGGAGCACACTCACACAACAGGGATGCAGGGAGGGACAGACACACAGACAGGGAACAGGAGCACACTCACACACCAGGGATGGAGGGAGGGACAGACACACAGACAGGGAACAGGAGCACGCTCACACACCAGGGATGGAGGGAGGGACAGACACACAGACAGGGAACAGGAGCACACTCACACACCAGGAAGGGAGGGAGGGACAGACACACAGACAGGGAACAGGAGCACACTCACACACCAGGGATGGAGGGAGGGACAGACACACAGACAGGGAACAGGAGCACACTCACACACCAGGGATGGAGGGAGGGACAGACACACAGACAGGGAACAGGAGCACACTCACACACCAGGGATGGAGGGAGGGACAGACACACAGACAGGGAACAGGAGCACACTCACACACCAGGGATGGAGGGAGGGACAGACACGCAGACAGGGAACAGGAGCACACTCACACACCAGGGATGGAGGGAGGGACAGACACACAGACAGGGAACAGGAGCACATTCACACACCGAGGATGGAGGGAGGGACAGACACACAGACAGGGAACAGGAGCACACTCACACACCGAGGATGGAGGGAGGGACAGACACACAGACAGGGAACAGGAGCACACTCACACACCAGGGATGGAGGGAGGGACAGACACACAGACAGTGAACAGGAGCACACTCACACACCAGGGATGGAGGGAGGGACAGACAGGGGACAGGAGCACACTCACACACCAGGGATGGAGGGACAGACACACAGACAGTGAACAGGAGCACACTCACACACCAGGGATGGAGGGAGGGACAGACACACAGACAGTGAACAGGAGCACACTCACACACCAGGGATGGAGGGAGGGACAGACACACAGACAGGGAACAGGAGCACACTCACACACCAGGGAGAGAGGGAGGGACAGACACACAGACAGGGAACAGGAGCACACTCACACACCAGGGATGGAGGGAGAGACAGACACACAGACAGGGAACAGGAGCACACTCACACACCAGGGATGGATGGAGGGACAGACACACAGACAGGGAACAGGAGCACACTCACACACCAGGGATGGAGGGAGGGACAGACACACAGACAGGGAACAGGACCACACTCACACACCAGGGATGGAGGGAGGGACAGACAGGGGACAGGAGCACACTCACACACCAGGGATGGAGGGAGGGACAGACACACAGACAGGGAACAGGAGCACACTCACACACCAGGGATGGAGGGAGAGACAGACACACAGACAGGGAACAGGAGCACACTCACACACCAGGGATGGAGGGAGGGACAGACACACAGACAGGGAACAGGAGCACACTCACACACCAGGGATGGAGGGAGAGACAGACACACAGACAGGGAACAGGAGCACACTCACACACCAGGGATGGATGGAGGGACAGACACACAGACAGGGAACAGGAGCACACTCACACACCAGGGATGGAGGGAGGGACAGACACACAGACAGGGAACAGGAGCACACTCACACACCAGGGATGGAGGGAGGGACAGACACACAGACAGGGAACAGGAGCACACTCACACACCAGGGATGGAGGGAGGGACAGACAGACACACAGACAGGGAACAGGAGCACACTCACACACCAGGGATGGAGGGAGGGACAGACAGACACACAGACAGGGAACAGGAGCACACTCACACACCAGGGATGGAGGGAGGGACAGACACACAGACAGGGAGCAGGAGCACACTCACACACCAGGGATGGAGGGAGGGACAGACACACAGACAGGGAACAGGAGCACACTCACACACCAGGATGGAGGGAGGGACAGACACACAGACAGGGAACAGGAGCACACTCACACACCAGGGATGGAGGGACAGACACACAGACAGGGAACAGGAGCACACTCACACACCAGGGATGGAGGGACAGACACACAGACAGGGAACAGGAGCACACTCACACACCAGGGATGGAGGGACAGACACACAGACAGGGAACAGGAGCACACTCACACACCAGGGATGGAGGGACAGACACACAGACAGGGAACAGGAGCACACTCACACATCAGGGATGGAGGGAGGGACAGACACACAGACAGGGAACAGGAGCACACTCACACACCAGGGATGGAGGGAGGGACAGACACACAGACAGGGAGCAGGAGCACACTCACACACCAGGGATGGAGGGAGGGACAGACACACAGACAGGGAACAGGAGCACACTCACACACCAGGATGAAGGGAGGGACAGACACACAGACAGGGAACAGGAGCACACTCACACACCAGGGATGGAGGGACAGACACACAGACAGGGAACAGGAGCACACTCACACACCAGGGATGGAGGGAGGGACAGACACACAGACAGGGAACAGGAGCACACTCACACACCAGGGATGGAGGGAGGGACAGACACACAGACAGGGAACAGGAGCACACTCACACACCAGGGATGGGAGGGACAGACACACAGACAGGGAACAGGAGCACACTCACACACCAGGGATGGAGGAGGGACAGACACACAGACAGGGAACAGGAGCACACTCACACACCAGGGATGGAGGGAGGGACAGACACACAGACAGGGAACAGGAGCACACTCACACACCAGGGATGGAGGGAGGGACAGACACACAGACAGGGAACAGGAGCACACTCACACACCAGGATGGAGGGAGGGACAGACACACAGACAGGGAACAGGAGCACACTCACACACCAGGGATGGAGGGACAGACACACAGACAGGGAACAGGAGCACACTCACACACCAGGGATGGAGGGAGGGACAGACACACAGACAGGGAACAGGAGCACACTCACACACCAGGGATGGAGGGAGGGACAGACACACAGACAGGGAACAGGAGCACACTCACACACCAGGGATGGAGGGAGGGACAGACACACAGACAGGGAACAGGAGCACACTCACACACCAGGGATGGAGGGAGGGACAGACACACAGACAGGGAACAGGAGCACACTCACACACCAGGGATGGAGGGAGGGACAGACACACAGACAGGGGAACAGGAGCACACTCACACACCAGGGAGGGACAGACACACAGACAGGGAACAGGAGCACACTCACACACCAGGGATGGGGGAGGGACAGACACACAGACAGGGAACAGGAGCACACTCACACACAGGGAGGGAGGGAGGGACAGACACCAGACAGGGAACAGGAGCACACTCACACACCAGGGATGGAGGGAGGGTCAGACACACAGACAGGGAACAGGAGCACACTCACACACCAGGGTTGGAGGGAGGGACAGACACACAGACAGGGAACAGGAGCACACTCACACACCAGGGATGGAGAGAGGGACAGACACACAGACAGGGAACAGGAGCACACTCACGACACCAGGGATGGAGGGGACAGACACACAGACAGGGAACAGGAGCACACTCACACACCAGGGATGGAGGGAGGGACAGGACACACAGACAGGGTAACAGGAGCACACTCACACACCAGGGGATGGAGGGAGGGACAGACACACAGACAGGGAACAGGAGCACACTCACACACCAGGAGGAGGGAGGGACAGACACACAGACAGGGAACAGGAGCACACTCACACACCAGGGATGGAGGGAGGACAGACACACAGACAGGGAACAGGAGCACACTCACACACCAGGGATGGAGGGAGGACAGACACACAGACAGGGAACAGGAGCACACTCACACACCAGGGATGGAGGGAGGGACAGACACACAGACAGGGAACATGAGCACACTCACACACCAGGGATGGAGGGAGGGACATACACACAGACAGGGAACAGGAGCACACTCACACACCAAGGATGGAGGGACAGACACACACACAGACAGGGAACAGGAGCACACTCACACACCAGGGATGGAGGGACAGACACACACACAGACAGGGAACAGGAGCACACTCACACACCAGGGATGGAGGGAGGGACAGACACACAGACAGGGAACAGGAGCACACTCACACACCAGGGATGGAGGGAGGGACAGACACACAGACAGGGAACAGGAGCACACTCACACACCAGGGATGGAGGGACAGACACACAGACAGGGAACAGGAGCACACTCACACACCAGGGATGGATGGAGGGACAGACACACAGACAGGGAACAGGAGCACACTCACACACCAGGGATGGAGAGAGGGACAGACACACAGACAGGGAACAGGAGCACACTCACACACCAGGGATGGATGGAGGGACAGACACACAGACAGGGAACAGGAGCACACTCACACACCAGGGATGGAGGGAGGGACAGACACACAGACAGGGAACAGGAGCACACTCACACACCAGGGATGGAGGGAGGGACAGACACACAGACAAGGAACAGGAGCACACTCACACACCAAGGATGGAGGGAGGGACACATAGACAGGGAACAGGAGCACACTCACACACCAGGGATGGAGGGACAGACACACAGACAGGGAACAGGAGCACACTCACACACCAGGGATGGAGGGACAGACACACAGACAGGGAGCAGGAGCACACTCACACACCAGGGAGGGAGGGACAGACAGACAGGGAACAGTAGCACACTCACACACCAGGGATGGAGGGAGGGACAGACACACAGACAGGGAACAGGAGCACACTCACACACCAGGGATGGAGGGAGGGACAGACACACAGACAGGGAACAGGAGCACACTCACACACCAGGGATGGAGGGAGGGACAGACACACAGACAGGGAACATGAGCACACTCACACACCAGGGATGGAGGGAGGGACAGACACACAGACAGAGAACAGGAGCATACTCACACACCAGGGATGGAGGGACAGACACACAGACAGGGAACAGGAGCACACTCACACACCAGGGATGGAGGGAGGGACAGACACACAGACAGGGAACAGGAGCACACTCACACACCAGGGAGGGAGGGACAGACACACAGACAGGGAACAGGAGCACACTCACACACCAGGGATAGAGGGAGGGACAGACACACAGACAGGGAACAGGAGCACACTCACACACCAGGGATGGAGGGAGAGACAGACACACAGACAGGGGACAGGAGCACACTCACACACCAGAGAGGGAGGGACAGACACACAGACAGGGAACAGGAGCACACTCACACACCAGGGATGGAGGGAGGGACAGACACACAGACAGGGAACAGGAGCACACTCACACACCAGGGAGGGAGGGAGGGACAGACACACAGACAGGGAACAGGAGCACACTCACACACCAGAGAGGGAGGGAGGGACAGACACACAGACAGGGAACAGGAGCACACTCACACACCAGGGAGGGAGGGACAGACACACAGACAGTGAGCAGGAGCACACTCACACACCAGGGATGGAGGGAGGGACAGACACACAGACAGGGAACAGGAGCACACTCGCACACCAGGGATGGAGGGAGGGACAGACACACAGACAGGGAACAGGAGCACACTCACACACCAGGGATGGATGGAGGGACAGACACACAGACAGGGAACAGGAGCACACTCACACACCAGGGATGGATGGAGGGACAGACACACAGACAGGGAACATGAGCACACTCACACACCAGGGATGGAGGGAGGGACAGACACACAGACAGAGAACAGGAGCATACTCACACACCAGGGATGGAGGGAGAGACAGACACACAGACAGGGAACACCAGGGATGGATGGAGGGACAGACACACAGACAGGGAACATGAGCATATTCACACACCAGGGATGGAGGGAGGGACAGACACACAGACAGAGAACAGGAGCATACTCACACACCAGGGATGGAGGGAGAGACAGACACACAGACAGGGAACAGGAGCACACTCACACACCAGGGATGGATGGAGGGACAGACACACAGACAGGGAACAGGAGCACACTCACACACCAGGGATGGAGGGAGGGACAGACACACAGACAGAGAACAGGAGCACACACACACACCAGGGATGGAGGGAGGGACAGACACACAGACAGGGAACAGGAGCACACTCACTCACCAGGGATGGATGGAGGGACAGACACACAGACAGGGAACATGAGCACACTCACACACCAGGGATGGAGGGAGGGACAGACACACAGACAGAGAACAGGAGCATACTCACACACCAGGGATGGAGGGACAGACACACAGACAGGGAACAGGAGCACACTCACACACCAGGGATGGAGGGAGGGACAGACACACAGACAGAGAACAGGAGCATACTCACACACCAGGGATGGAGGGACAGACAGGGAACAGGAGCACACTCACACACCAGGGATGGAGGGAGGGACAGACATGGAACAGGAGCACACTCACACACCAGGGATGGAGGGAGGGACAGACACACAGACAGGGAACAGGAGCACACTCACACACCAGGGATGGAGGGACAGACAGGGAACAGGAGCACACTCACACACCAGGGATGGAGGGAGGGACAGACACACAGACAGGAAACAGGAGCACACTCACACACCAAGAATGGAGGGAGGGACAGACACACAGACAGGGAACAGGAGCTACACTCACACACCAGGGATGGAGAGGGACAGACACACAGACAGGGAACAGGAAGGCACACTCACACACCAGGGATGGAGGGAGGGACAGACACACAGACAGGGAACAGGAGCACACTCACACACCAGGATGGAGGGAGGGACAGACAGACAGACAGGGAAACAGGAGCACACTCACACACCAGGGATGGAGGAGAGGGACAGACACACAGACAGGGGAACAGGAGCACACTCACACACCAGGGATGGAGGAGGACAGACCACACAGACAGGGAACAGG
Organism: Discoglossus pictus; assembly: GCA_027410445.1. Taxonomy (NCBI): domain Eukaryota; kingdom Metazoa; phylum Chordata; class Amphibia; order Anura; family Alytidae; genus Discoglossus; species Discoglossus pictus. Next base: position 442,808,199 of record CM050166.1, on the reverse strand, counting down.
AGCACACTCACACACCAGGATGGAGGGAGGGACAGGACAAGGACAGGGAACAGGGAGCACACTCACACCACCAGGGGATGGAGGGAGGGTACAGACACACAGACAGGGGAACAGGAGCACACTCACACACCAGGGATGGAGGGGGGACAGACACACAGACAGGGAACAGGAGCACACTCACACACCAGGGATGGAGGGAGGGACATACACACAGACAGGGAACATGAGCACACTCACACACCAGGGATGGAGGGAGGGACATACACACAGACAGGGAACAGGAGCACACTCACACACCAAGGATGGAGGGACAGACACACACACAGACAGGGAACAGGAGCACACTCACACACCAGGGATGGAGGGACAGACACACACACAGACAGGGAACAGGAGCACACCTCACACACCAGGGATGGAGGGAGGGGACAGACACACAGACAGGGAACAGGAGCACACTCACACACCAGGGATGGAGGGAGGGACAGACACACAGACAGGGAACAGGAGCACACTCACACACCAGGGATGGAGGGGGGACAGACACACAGACAGGGAACAGGAGCACACTCACACACCAGGGATGGATGGAGGGACAGACACACAGACAGGGAACAGGAGCACACTCACACACCAGGGATGGAGGGAGGGACAGACACACAGACAGGGAACAGGAGCACACTCACACACCAGGGATGGATGGAGGGGACAGACAACACAGACACGGGAACAGGAGCACACTCACACACCAGGGATGGAGGGAGGGTACAGACACACAGACAGGGAACAGGAGCACACTCACAACACCAGGGATGGAGGGGAGGGGACAGACACACACAGACAAGGAACAGGAGCACACTCACACACCAAGGATGGAGGTAGGGACACCATAGACATGGAACAGGAGCACACTCACACACCAGGGATGGAGGGGACAGACACACAGTCAGGGAAACAGGAGCACACTCACACACCAGGTATGGAGGGACAGACACACAGACAGGGAGCAGGAGCACACTCACACACCAGGGAGGGAGGGACAGACAGACAGGGAACAGTAGCACACTCACACACCAGGGATGGAGGGAGGGACAGACACACAGACAGGGAACAGGAGCACACTCACACACCAGGGATGGGGGGGAGGGACAGACACACAGACAGGGAACAGGAGCACACTCACACACCAGGATGGAGGGAGGGACAGACACACAGACAGGGAACATGAGCACACTCACACACCAGGGATGGAGGGAGGGACAGACACACAGACAGAGAACAGGAGCATACCACACACCAGGGATGGAGGGACAGACACACAGACAGGGAACAGGAGCACACTCACACACCAGGGATGGAGGGAGGGACAGACACACAGACAGGGAACAGGAGCACACTCACACACACAGCGAGGGGGAGGGACACACACACAGACAGGGAACAGGAGCACACTCACACACCAGGGATAGAGGGAGGGGACAGACACACAGACAGGGAACAGGAGCACACTCACACACCAGGATGGAGGGAGAGACAGACACACAGACAGGGGACAGGAGCACACTCACACACCAGAGAGGGAGGGACAGACACACAGACAGGGAACAGGAGCACACACACACACCAGGGATGGAGGGAGGGACAGACACACAGACAGGGAACAGGAGCACACTCACACACCAGGGAGGGAGGGGGGACAGACACACAGACAGGGAACAGGAGCACACTCACACACACAGGGATGGAGGGAGGGACAGACACACTGACAGGGAACAGGAGCACACTCACACACCAGGGATGGAGGGAGGGACAGACACACAGACAGGGACAGGAGCACACTCACACACCAGAGATGGAGGGAGGGACAGACACACAGACAGGGAACAGGAGCACACTCACACACCAGGGGATGGAGGGAGGGACAGACACACAGACAGGGAACAGGAGCACACGTCACACACCAGGGGATGGAGGGAGGGACAGA
>CM050166.1:442699607-442726480 GCA_027410445.1 Discoglossus pictus | reverse complement strand
GTACAGGGATGGAGGGAGGGACAGACACACAGACAGGGAACAGGAGCACACTCACACACCAGGGATGGAGGGAGGGACAGACACACAGACAGGGAACAGGAGCACACTCACACACCAGGGATGGAGGGAGGGACAGACACACAGACAGGGAACAGGAGCACACTCACACACCAGGGATGGAGGGAGGGACAGACACACAGACAGGGAACAGGAGCACACTCACACACCAGGGGATGGAGGGAGGGACAGACACACAGACAGGGAACAGGAGCACACTCACACACCAGGGATGGAGGGAGGGACAGACACACAGACAGGGAACAGGAGCACACTCACACACCAGGGATGGAGGGAGGGACAGACACACAGACAGGGAACAGGAGCACACTCACACACCAGGGATGGAGGGAGGGACAGACACACAGACAGGGAACAGGAGCACACTCACACACCAGGATGGAGGGAGGGACAGACACACAGACAGGGAACAGGAGCACACTCACACACCAGGGATGGAGGGAGGGACAGACACACAGACAGGGAACAGGAGCACACTCACACACCAGGGATGGAGGGAGGGACAGACACACAGACAGGAACAGGAGCACACTCACACACCAGGGATGGAGGGAGGGACAGACACACAGACAGGGAACAGGAGCACACTCACACACCAGGGATGGAGGGAGGGACAGACACACAGACAGGGAACAGGAGCACACTCACACACCAGGGATGGAGGGAGGGACAGACACACAGACAGGGAACAGGAGCACACTCACACACCAGGGATGGAGGGAGGGACAGACACACAGACAGGGAACAGGAGCACACTCACACACACCAGGGATGGGAGGGACAGACACACAGACAGGGAACAGGAGCACACTCACACACCAGGGATGGAGGGAGGGACAGACACACAGACAGGGAACAGGAGCACACTCACACACCAGGGATGGAGGGAGGGACAGACACACAGACAGGGAACAGGAGCACACTCACACACCAGGGATGGAGGGAGGGACAGACACACAGACAGGGAACATGAGCACACTCACACACCAGGGATGGAGGGAGGGACAGACACACAGACAGGGAACAGGAGCACACTCACACACCAGGGATGGAGAGAGGGACAGACACACAGACAGGGAACAGGAGCACACTCACACACCAGGGATGGAGGAGGGACAGACACACAGACAGGGAACAGGAGCACACTCACACACCAGGGATGGAGGGAGAGACAGACACACAGACAGGGAACAGGAGCACACTCACACACCAGGGATGGAGGGAGGGACAGGACACACAGACAGGGAGCCAGGAGCACACTCACACACCAGGGATGGAGAGAGGGACAGACACACAGACGGGAACAGGAGCACACTCACAAACCAGGGATGGAGGAAGGGGACAGACACACAGACAGGGGAACGAGGAGCACACTCACACACCAGGGATGGATGGTAGGGACAGACACACAGACAGGGAACAGGAGCACACCTCACACAAAGCAGGGATGGAGTGAGGGACAGACACACAGACAGGGAACAGGAGCACACTCACACACCAAGGGATGGGAGGGAGGGACAGACACACAGACAGGTGAACAGTGAGCACACGTCACACACGCAAGGGATGGAGGGAGGGACAGACACACAGACAGGTGAACAGGAGCACACTCACACACCAGGGATGAGGGAGGGACAGACACACAGACAGGGAACAGGAGCGACACTCACACCAACCAGGTATGGAGGGAGGGACGACACACAGACAGGGAACGAGGAGCACACTCACGTACACCAGGGGATGGTGGGAGGGACAGACAGCACCAGACAGGGGACAGGAGGCACACTCACCACAAGGGATGGAGGGAGGGACAGACACACAGACAGGGGAACAGGAGCACACTCACACACCAGGGATGCAGGGAGGGACAGACACACAGACAGGGAACAGGAGCACACTCACACACCAGGGATGAGGGAGGGACAGGAGCCACACAGACAGGGAACAGGAGCACACTCACACACCAGGGATAGGAGGGAGGGACAGACACACAGACAGGGAACAGGAGCACACTCACACACCAGGGAGGGAGGGAGTGACAGACACACAGACAGGGAACAGGAGCACACTCACACACCAGGGATGGAGGGAGAGACAGACACACAGACAGGGAACAGGAGCACACTCACACACCAGGGATGGAGGGAGGGACAGACACATAGACAGGGAACAGGAGAACACTCACACACCAGGGATGGAGGGAGGGACAGACACACAGACGGAACAGGAGCACACTCACACACCAGGGATGGAGGAAGGGACAGACATACAGACAGGAAACAGGAGCACACTCACACACCAGGGATAGAGGGAGGGACAGACACACAGACAGGGAACAGGAGCACACACACACACCAGGGATGGAGGGAGGGACAGACACATAGACAGGGAACAGGAGCACACTCACACACCAGGGATGGAGGGAGGGACAGACACACAGACAGGGAACAGGAGCACACTTACACACCAGGGATGGAGGGAGGGACAGACACACAGACAGGGAACAGGAGCACACACACACACCAGGGATGGAGGGAGGGAAAGACACATAGACAGGGAACAGGAGCACACTCACACACCAGGGATGGAGGGAGGGACAGACACACAGACAGGGAACAGGAGCACTCTCACACACCAGGGATGGAGAGAGGGACAGACACACAGACGGAACAGGAGCACACTCACACACCAGGGATGGAGGAAGGGACAGACACACAGACAGGAAACAGGAGCACACTCACACACCAGGAATGAAGGGAGGGACAGACACACAGACAGGGAACAGGAGCACACACACACTCCAGGGATGGAGGGAGGGACAGACACATAGACAGGGAACAGGAGCACACTCACACACCAGGGATGGAGAGAGGGACAGACACACAGACGGAACAGGAGCACACTCACACACCAGGGATGGAGGGAGGGACAGACACACAGACAGGGAACATGAGCACACTCACACACCAGGGATGGAGGGAGGGACAGACACACAGACAGGGAACAGGAGCACACTCACACACCAGGGATGGAGGAAGGGACAGACATACAGACAGGAAACAGTAGCACACTCACACACCAGGAATGAAGGGAGGGACAGACACACAGACAGGGAACAGGAGCACACACACACCAGGGATGGAGGGAGGGACAGACACACAGACAGGGAACAGGAGAACACTCACACACCAGGGATGGAGGGAGGGACAGACACACAGACAGGGAACAGGAGCACACTCACACACCAGGGATGGAGGGAGGGACACACAGACAGGGAACAGGAGCCCACTCACACACCAGGGATGGAGGGAGGGACAGACACACAGACAGGGAACAGGAGCACACTCACACCAGGGATAGAGGGAGGGACAGACACACAGACAGGGAACAGGAGCACACTCACACACCAGGGATGGAGGGAGGGACAGACACACAGACAGGGAACAGGAGCTCACTCACACACCAGGGATGGAGGGAGGGACAGACACACAGACAGGGAACAGGAGCACACACACACACCAGGGATGGAGGGAGGGACAGACACATAGACAGGGAACAGGAGCACACTCACACACCAGGGATGGAGGGAGGGACAGACACACAGACAGGGAACAGGAGCACACACACACACCAGGGATGGAGGGAGGAACAGACACAGACAGGAGCACACTCACACACCAGGGATGGAGGGAGGGACAGACAGGGAACAGGAGCACACTCACACACCAGGGATGGAGGGAGGGACAGACACACAGACAGGGAACAGGAGCACACTCACACACCAGGGAGGGAGGGAGTGACAGACACACAGACAGGGAACAGGAGCACACTCACACACCAGGGATGGAGGGAGAGACAGACACACAGACAGGGAACAGGAGCACACTCACACACCAGGGATGGAGGGAGGGACAGACACATAGACAGGGAACAGGAGAACACTCACACACCAGGGATGGAGGGAGGGACAGACACACAGACAGGGAACAGGAGCACACTCACACACCAGGGATGGAGAGAGGGACAGACACACAGACGGAACAGGAGCACACTCACACACCAGGGATGGAGGAAGGGACAGACATACAGACAGGAAACAGGAGCACACTCACACACCAGGGATAGAGGGAGGGACAGACACACAGACAGGGAACAGGAGCACACACACACACCAGGGATGGAGGGAGGGACAGACACACAGACAGGGAACAGGAGCACACTCACACACCAGGGATGGAGGGAGGGACAGACACACAGACAGGGAACAGGAGCACACTCACACACCAGGGATGGAGGGAGGGACAGACACACAGACAGGGAACAGGAGCACACACACACACCAGGGATGGAGGGAGGGACAGACACATAGACAGGGAACAGGAGCACACTCACACACCAGGAATGAAGGGAGGGACAGACACACAGACAGGGAACAGGAGCACACTCACACACCAGGGATGGAGGGAGGGACAGACACACAGACAGGGAACAGGAGCACACACACACACCAGGGATGGAGGGAGGGACAGACACATAGACAGGGAACAGGAGCACACTCACACACCAGGGATGGAGGGAGGGACAGACACACAGACAGGGAACAGGAGCACACTCACACACCAGGGATGAAGGGAGGGACAGACACACAGACAGGGAACAGGAGCACACACACACACCAGGAATGAAGGGAGGGACAGACACACAGATAGAGAACAGGAGCAAACTCACACACCAGGAATGAAGGGAGGGACAGACACATAGACAGGGAACAGGAGCACACTCACACACCAGGGATGGAGGGAGGGACAGACACATAGACAGGGAACAGGAGCACACTCACACACCAGGGATGGAGGGAGGGACAGACACACAGACAGGGAACAGGAGCACACTCACACACCAGGGATGGAGGGAGGGACAGACACACACACAGACAGGGAACAGGAGCACACTCACACACCAGGGATGGAGGGAGGGACAGACACACAGACAGGGAACAGGAGCACACTCACACACCAGGGATGGAGGGAGGGACAGACACACAGACAGGGAACAGGAGCACACTCACACACCAGGGAGGGAGGGACAGACACACAGACAGGGAACAGGAGCACACTCACACACCAGGGATGGAGGGAGGGACAGACACACAGACAGGGAACAGGAGCACACTCACACACCAGGGATGGAGGGAGGGACAGACACACAGACAGGGAACAGGAGCACACTCACACACCAGGGATGGAGGGAGGGACAGACACACAGACAGGGAACAGGAGCACACTCACACACAAGGGATGGAGAGAGGGACAGACACACAGACAGGGAACAGGAGCACACTCACACACCAGGGATGGAGGGAGGGACAGACACACAGACAGGGAACAGGAGCACACTCACACACCAGGGATGGAGGGAGTGACAGACACACAGACAGGGAACAGGAGCACACTCACACACCAGGGATGGAGGAAGGGACAGACATACAGACAGGAAACAGGAGCACACTCACACACCAGGGATGGAGGGAGGGACAGACACACAGACAGGGAACAGGAGCACACTCACACACCAGGGATGGAGGGAGGGACAGACACACACACAGACAGGGAACAGGAGCACACTCACACACCAGGGATGGAGGGAGGGACAGACACACAGACAGGGAACAGGAGCACACTCACACACCAGGGATGGAGGGAGGGACAGACACACAGACAGGGAACAGGAGCACACTCACACACCAGGGAGGGAGGGACAGACACACAGACAGGGAACAGGAGCACACTCACACACCAGGGATGGAGGGAGGGACAGACACACAGACAGGGAACAGGAGCACACTCACACACCAGGGATGGAGGGAGGGACAGACACACAGACAGGGAACAGGAGCACACTCACACACCAGGGATGGAGGGAGGGACAGACACACAGACAGGGAACATGAGCACACTCACACACCAGGGATGGAGGGAGGGACAGACACACAGACAGGGAACAGGAGCACACTCACACACCAGGGATGGAGAGAGGGACAGACACACAGACAGGGAACAGGAGCACACTCACACACCAGGGATGGAGGGAGAGACAGACACACAGACAGGGAACAGGAGCACACTCACACACCAGGGATGGAGGGAGTGACAGACACACAGACAGGGAACAGGAGCACACTCACACACCAGGGATGGAGGAAGGGACAGACATACAGACAGGAAACAGGAGCACACTCACACACCAGGGATGGAGGGAGGGACAGACACACAGACAGGGAACAGGAGCACACTCACACACCAGGGATGGAGAGAGGGACAGACACACAGACAGGGAACAGGAGCACACTCACACACCAGGGATGGAGGGAGAGACAGACACACAGACAGGGAACAGGAGCACACTCACACACCAGGGATGGAGGGAGTGACAGACACACAGACAGGGAACAGGAGCACACTCACACACCAGGGATGGAGGGAGGGACAGACACATAGACAGGGAACAGGAGCACACTCACACACCAGGGATGGAGGGAGGGACAGACACACAGACAGGGAACAGGAGCACACTCCCACACCAGGGATGGAGGGAGGGACAGACACACAGACAGGGAACAGGAGCACACACACACCAGGGATGGAGGGAGGGACAGAAACACAGACAGGGAACAGGAGCACACTCACACACCAGGGATGGAGGGAGGGACAGACACACAGACAGGGAACAGGAGCACACTCACACACCAGGGATGGGGGGAGGGACAGACACACAGACAGGGAACAGGAGCACACTCACACACCAGGGATGGAGGGAGGGACAGACTCACAGACTGGGAGCAGGAGCACACTCACACACCAGGGATGGAGGGAGGGACAGACACACAGACAGGGAACAGGAGCACACTCACACACCAGGGATGAAGGGAGGGACAGACACACAGACAGGGAACAGGAGCACACTCACACACCAGGGATGGAGGGAGGGACAGACACACAGACAGGGAACAGGAGCACACTCACACACCAGGGATGGGGGGTGTGACGAAGTGCCCTTCGCCACTTTGGCTTGGAGAGGACTGTTTGCCAGCCTCCTGCCCTGCGACTATGGCCCTGGTACATATTGCCCTTTGGAACCAGTGTTCGGCCATACCAGAGTGGAAGTCACTCATTCTGGCCCTTTACATACAGGGGGGTCATTCTGTACTTGCCCTGTGTGAACCATGATACCCCAGATAACTGTGCCATGAAGCCCATTCATATAATGAAAGACTATGGGAAAGACTTTAGCTACATGGCAATTGAACTGTGTGAAGAGGATCTGAGCGCTATTCGGTGGTTTTGTGCGCTCAGATCCCAGCTATCTGGGGATATGGGAAATGTGAGTAAATGTGAATTGCAGTAATGCTGATGGGTTGTCAAACTAGAGAATTGACCAACAAATACTTTTGTCCGGACATCCCCAGGCCGATCCGTTGGGATCAGACCGTGTATGCCGGCTTATGGTCACGGGGGAGGTGTGTAGCGGAACCCATCACTGGTGTAAACTGTTTTATGATTATTATGGTTAAAATATGATCCTACTATATATATGTTGGTTGATGTTCTACAGAATATATTGGCTCAGAATATTAGCCAGACTTTTGCAGACCTAGGCTAATAGATAATCCTGTTACAGAGATTCAAGAGATAAGAAAGTTGTAAAGGATCCTTGCATTTTCCAAAGTGTTTTCATTCTCTGATAAGAACAAAGAATGATCTAATTAATGTCTGATTGTATCCAAGTTGCCAGGGAGGTGTGACTCACCTATTGTTTTAATTGTGTTACCTGTTATCTGAGGGGAGGAGACGTGGGGGTTGAACCATGTATATAATTGGCTGTTGTGATAATTATGTGGGTGTAGCCCTTCAGAGGGCACCATTGCATAAAAGGAGATTCCCTGTCATTAAAAGTTAGTTCTACTTGACCCTTCAAAACGTAGCCTTGTCTCGTTATTGAAGGGATCGCTATATCATACTGGGGATTGCTATGCTTTGGCATACTCCCTTGAGCTGTAACTACTGAACGCTTGTTCCTGATGTACTATCCTTGGAGTCTGTGGTGGTTTTGGTGTCCGGTGCAGTGCTTGTAGGCCTCGACGCAAGCTAGGACGCGTCTATCAATGGAGGTACCCGGTCGGGGTGCCAGTAGATCTGTTACATTGGTGGCAGTGGTGGGATGGCGTCCTAGTAAGAGGAAAAGCAGCACGGAGACACCGGTAACGTTTGGAGTTACAAATTGAGGGCAACGCTAGTATCCGTACAGCGCCCCTGGCTACAGCAGGATGGAACCGGCTAGTTTTCAGACAGCGTTTCATGATGAGGAGGAGGAGGCGGCCGCGGACTACAGGGATGCAGACAGAAAGGAACTCTGGTATGATGCCCTGGAAGATGCCCAATGGCGGCGAGGTGAGAGTCTCCCCAGTGATGAGCAGCGGCTACAGAAGCTTGTGGCGATGCGGATGTATCTATTGGGAGAGCAGCCCCTGGATGAGTGGGTGACAAGACTAGAAACCCTGGTATGGCGAGAGCTCTGGCTAGACAACGCATACCAGGCCCTCTGGTGGCATACCGTTCGACTTACCCCCTGGACGTCTGAACACGACTTACCGGAGGGGGATGATTATGATGGCCCAGGTTTATTATGGGATGCCTTGGAGGACGATATTGATCTTGGCAGCACGGAGGGGTCTAGGTTTTGGGACATCTACGACTACCGGATGGGCATGTATGTCTGGGATGACGAAGGCGAGGTGAGCAAAGACATGACCCACCTGGTAACGAGAGAGTGGGAGCTGGAGCAGGACTACCAACACCTGCTCAGCCTTGTGCAGCCCCAACCTACTCGACAAGCAGAACCAGACTTCATTGACTGGTCCTGGGATGACCTCCAGATGGTAGGTAGAGATGGGACCGAGGTCTCTCTACCGGCCCTACAGAGGGCAGAAGGTGTCGTCCTTCCCCTCCAGCAGCAGTGTGAACCCCAGGGGGCAGAAGGTGTCGTCCTTCCCCCCCAGCAGCAGTGTGAACCCCAGGGGGCAGAAGGTGTCGTCCTTCCCTCCCAGCGGCAGTGTGAACCCCAGGGGGCAGAAGGTGTCATCCTTCCCCCCCAGCGGCAGTGTGAACCCCAGGGGGCAGAAGGTGTCGTCCTTCCCCCCCAGCGGCAGTGTGAACCCCAGGGGGCAGAAGGTGTCGTCCTTCCCCCCCAGCGGCAGTGTGAACCCCAGGGGGCAGAAGGTGTCGTCCTTTCCCCCCAGCGGCAGTGTGAACCCCAGGGGGCAGAAGGTGTCGTCCTTCCCCCCCAGCGGCAGTGTGAACCCCAGGGAGCAGAAGGTGTCGTCCTTCCCCCCCAGCGGCAGTGTGAACCCCAGGGGGCAGAAGGGGCCATCCTTCCTCCCCAGCGGCAGTGTGAACCCAAGGGGGCAGAAGGTGTCGTCCTTCCCCCTCAGCGGCAGTGTGAACCCCAGGGGGCAGAAGGTGTCGTCCTTCCTTCCCAGCGGCAGTGTGAACCCCAGGGGGCAGAAGGTGTCGTCCTTTCCCCCCAGCGGCAGTGTGAACCCCAGGGGGCAGAAGGTGTCTTCCTTTCCCCTCAGCGGCAGTGTGAACCCCAGGGGGCAGAAGGTGTCGTCCTTCCCCCCAAGTGGCAGTGTGTACCCCAGGGAGCAGAAGGTGTCGACCTTCCTCCACAGCGGCAGTGGGTACCCCAGGGGGCCAAAGGTGTCGCCCTTCCCCCCCAGCGACAGTTTACCCTAACCAGGGGAGACACCAATCTCCCAGACAGCGCAGATGGGACCGTGGTCTCTGCGCCCACAGCTTGTCCAGATCCCCAACTACCGTCACTGGGACAACCGGAGGAGGGGGTAAGTACAAATTCCCCTCCCCAGCTAACTTCTAATGTGGCCCCAGGGTTAACAGAGGACATGTTAACCCCCACTGACCCCCACGTTTCCCTGGCTACTGAGCCGGAATATGTCCCAAGTACCCCAGCAGAAGAGCTGACAGCGGGGCAGAGTGCAGTCGGCCTCTGCCCTCCCTTTGTCCCTTGTACAGAGCAGGATGTCCTGCAGGTTATACCAGCAGAAGAGCTGGCATCAGGGCAGAGTGCCGCTGGCCTCTGCCCCTCAAGTCCCCTCAGCGTGTTGCCCCATCACCACAGCAAAATATCCAGGTACCTGGTTAGACTTCCCCCCAAAGGAGAGATGTGTGACGAAGTGCCCTTCGCCACTTTGGCTTGGAGAGGACTGTTTGCCAGCCTCCTGCCCTGCGACTATGGCCCTGGTACATATTGCCCTTTGGAACCAGTGTTCGGCCATACCAGAGTGGAAGTCACTCATTCTGGCCCTTTACATACAGGGGGGTCATTCTGTACTTGCCCTGTGTGAACCACGATACCCCAGATAACTGTGCCATGAAGCCCATTCATATAATGAAAGACTATGGGAAAGACTTTAGCTACATGGCAATTGAACTGTGTGAAGAGGATCTGAGCGCTATTCGGTGGTTTTGTGCGCTCAGATCCCAGCTATCTGGGGATATGGAAAATGTGAGTAAATGTGAATTGCAGTAATGCTGATGGGTTGTCAAACTAGAGAATTGACCAACAAATACTTTTGTCCGGACATCCCCAGGCCGATCCGTTGGGATAAGACCGTGTATGCCGGCTTATGGTCACGGGGGAGGTGTGTAGCGGAACCCATCACTGTTTTAAACTGTTTTATGATTATTATGGTTAAAATATGATCCTACTATATATATGTTGGTTGATGTTCTACAGAATATATTGGCTCAGAATATTAGCCAGACTTTTGCAGACCTAGGCTAATAGATAATCCTGTTACAGAGATTCAAGAGATAAGAAAGTTGTAAAGGATCCTTGCATTTTCCAAAGTTTTTTCATTCTTTGATAAGAACAAAGAAGAATGATCTAATTAATGTCTGATTGTATCCAAGTTGCCAGGGAGGTGTGACTCACCTATTGTCCTATATGTGTATTGTATGGGGGATATGTGCAATGTCTGTGTGTTATGTGTAAAAACATACTTTTACTAACTTTTGAACCCCTGGTCTGATTCATGCCATTTTTGTATATGTTGTTTCCCTGGGTGAGAGATATTGAATGGTGCGGGACTTAAAGGTGTACCCCCTGTATTTGGGGTACATCCAGAATGTGGTTAAAATTGTGTCTGTTTTAATTGTGTTACCTGTTATCTGAGGGGAGGAGACGTGGGGGTTGAACCATGTATATAATTGGCTGTTGTGATAATTATGTGGGTGTAGCCCTTCAGAGGGCACCATTGCATAAAAGGAGATTCCCTGTCATTAAAAGTTAGTTCCTCTTGACCCTTCAAAACGTAGCCTCGTCTCGTTATTTGAGGGGATCGCTATCATACTGGGGATTGCTATGCTTCTGCATACTCCCTTGAGCTGTAACTACTGAACGCTTGTTCCTGTCGTACTATCCTTGGAGTCTGTGGTGGTTTTGGTGTCCGGTGCAGTGCTTGTAGGCCTCAACGCAAGCTAGGACGCATCCATCAACGGAGGTACCCGGTCGGGGTGCCAGTAGATCCGTTACAGGGGGAGGGACAGACACACAGACAGGGAACAGGAGCACACTCACACACCAGGGATGGAGGGAGGGACAGACTCACAGACAGGGAGCAGGAGCACACTCACACACCAGGGATGGAGGGAGGGACAGACACACAGACAGGGAACAGGAGCACACTCACACACCAGGGATGAAGGGAGGGACAGACACACAGACAGGGAACAGGAGCACACTCACACACCAGGGATGGAGGGAGGGACAGACTCACAGACAGGGAACAGGAGCACACTCACACACCAGGGATGGAGGGAGGGACAGACACACAGACAGGGAACAGGAGCACACTCACACACCAGGGATGAAGGGAGGGACAGACACACAGACAGGGAACAGGAGCACACTCACACACCAGGGATGGAGGGAGGGACAGACACACAGACAGGGAACAGGAGCCAACTCACACACCAGGGATGGAGGGAGGGACAGACACACAGACAGGGAACAGGAGCACACTCACACACCAGGGATGGAGGGAGGGACAGACACACAGACAGGGAACAGGAGCACATCAGTGCTGATTGTTTTATATATATATATATACATGTTTGGAAAGATTAACCTAATATTAAAAATAAAAAAACATATTTTTTTAGCCATGTAAATAACATGCTCTGTCACACAATGAAGATAAATAGGAAGGAGGTCAGTGGCCTTTTACATTTTTTAGGACACACACATATATATATATTTCTATATCTATCTATATATCTATCTATCTATCTATCTATATTTATATATATATATATATATATATATATATATATATATATTCATAGAAAACGAATAATACATTAATAAGCCCATTTGCATGTCTAAAAGGCGGAGACATGCAAATGAGAATACAATGTACCTCAACCTTTTAATCCAAAAATAGCAACTTTATACATTGCTCCCTTAAAGCCTATGCCCGCTGTATTAAACAGCTTTTAAGCAAAGCATCGGGTTGGATTTTACACAAACCAAGAATCACTCATATACAGGCCTGTTTCAAGCTTTTGGCTATCATCAGTATGAGGTAGATTCTGGTTTGTGCCATAGATTTTGTAGGATTGGGTATTCCACAACAATCATTTAGTGTATGGTGAGCACAAGAGTGAGACAAGCTCTCCACCGTACAAAGTACAGAAAACAAATAAAACATTAATAAGCCCATTTGCATGTCTAAAAGGCGGGGCCACATATATATACTCACATATGGCGGCAACACACTGCCTACTTTTAATCATAACGCTAAAATTTCAGTATCCGTTTTAAAAAGGAAACCACCTCTATCTAATGGTGCAGATCACAAATGCTGACTGGATGGTTTTGTCAGGATTCCTGGACATTGATTCATTCAGAATTGTTTTTATCTGCTTATCTATCTGTTTATCTTCCTATCTATCTGTGTATATATCTGCTTATCTATCAGATTATTTATCTATGTAGCTATCTGCTTATCTATCTATTTATCGGCTTATCTATGTGTGTATATATCTGCTAATCTATTTATGTATTTATCTGTTTATCTATCAACTTATTTATCTTCTATCTATAGTAATTTTGGTAAAGAAAAAGGCCACAGCTTTATTAAACATTTTAACAATTTCCAAATCGAGTGGTGCTGTCAAAATCATGTGATGCAAAACTCAAGGGAACCCCGTGCCCCAAGACCATCAGAACTCAAGGGAACCCCGTGCCCCAATACCATCAGAACTCAAGGGAACCCCGTGTTCCAAGACCATCAGAACTCAAGGGAACCCCGTGCCCCAATACATCAGAACTCAAGGGAACCCCGTGTTCCAAGACCATTAGAACTCAAGGGAACCCCATGCCACAAGACAATCAGAACTCAAGAGAACCCCATGCCCCAAGGCCATCAGAACTCAAGGGAACCCCGTGTCCCAAGGCCATCAGAACTCAAGGGAACCCCGTGCCCCAAGACCATCAGAACTCAAGGGAACTCCGTGCCCCACAACCATCAGAAATCAAGGGAAACCCGTGCCCCAAGACCATCAGAACTCAAGGGAAGCCGTGCCCCAAGACAATCAGAACTCAAGGGAACCCCATGCCCCAAGGCCATCCGAACTCAAGGGAGATTGTGTATGTCTAAAGAACAACCGTGTAACAGCTCAATCTTTTTTCTTTAATATCGATTTATGGTTCTTTAAGGACCCAGTGTAGCGGACTCATCTAGCTGGCTGCATACAGCATTGCTGATTGGCTACAAAGCTGGCCATGCTCACATGGACAGGGTACACTTTTAGAAAATTGTACCCTGAGAAACCTAGCTCCATCCTGGGGGTGTACACATCACCTGCAACAGTTTTTTTTCATGCAAAGCTAAAAAACATAGTGCATGCAAATAAATGTAATCATACACTACTAATTCCCCTCTATCAGATGCATTCATAGCCCAGCTCACTTGCATATACCTTTAAATGTTTTAGGAAGTAACAGATAAATACACTTTTTTTGTAAAAAACAAGTAAACAAGGGATGAAGAACTTTCTTTCTTCTGATTTTACTAATAGATATATGTATTAGTATTATAAATGTTATAGGATTCATCCTTTAATCACCAGCTAGTGCTTATGAACTAATGAGCACAGGATGTGATTTCCCAATGGAAAATAAGTTTTATTAATTTAAGAAAAAACTAAAACAACAGAAAGGCAGAAATAAGCCTCTGTTTACTGTAACATTTCAGTACTGAGGAGGATAACATTCCCTTAAATTTAAATGAAAGAATAGGCCAACTTATATATTTACATATTTATAAAAACCCATTTAATTCTTTATTGTACATATCAGAGCTCCATGATGAAAATCTAGAAACAGCATCAGTTATTAAGGATGAGCAAGATCAGTGAGATGATAATCTACAGGTGACAGTCTATTCAGATATATGTGCAGGTGATTGACAACCATGATCATTAATTATCTACATGGCTCAGTGAATACATTTACAAAGGCCCAGATTTTTCCCCATCGTATTGGACCCCCATGGCACATAAATATAACCCATTACAATGGGGTCCATTTGGAAACCATGATAATGTAAAGTATAACCTATGGACCTCCATGGTACCTAATATTAACCCCTATACCACAAGGGTACTTATGAAAACTCCATTGCACACATAATTGACCCCGAGATCATGAGGGTTTTCATTGACCCCCATGGCACCCTTCCTACCTCTACAGGAGTCCATATATCAACCCCCATGGACCCTAATCTTCAATTAACGTCAATAAGAAACCCTATAGTCCCTGACACTAAATACGTAAAAAAATACTACATAGAATTATTCCTATATTGGTCTTCATCTGCTGCTTGTGTACTATTTTTTAGAATTCTGATTGGCTGAAATATGTATAAATCATATTTCAGTAAATCAGAATCAAGTATTTGAATTACTCCCTCTCTGACTGGTTAAAAGTCTAACCAATCAGAATGAACAGGTTTGAATGTGTGCATTCTGATTGGTTAGGCTATTATCCAATCAGAAATGGGATGGGAGTCATTTAAATACTTGATTCTGATTGGTTGAAATATGATTGACACATATTTCAGCGAATTGGAATCAGCAAAAATAGTATTTAAGTAGCAGGATTTTTAGGCGGAAGATTAAGACCATGGGATTCAAGCAAGAAAGTAGAGGATGGATTCTTCAATCAACATGGAAGTGACTGCTTTTCCAGGGTTAACAAGTGAAGACGAGGGTGTCAATGGAGGGTATCAAAAGGATAGGAAATGTATATTTTCCCTTTTACAGGTGTAACTTTATTTTTATTTTATGCAGTGTTTTTTTATGCAGTGTCTTAAGTAAGTCAGAGGACAAAAAGCGGGTCCTAATAGCTTACTAATCTCTACCGGCAAATAACTCTATATTCATTTAGAGCGTGTTCTAACACTACCTATAGTTATTATAGGGTCCCTAAATCTGAGGATATTCAAACATCATATATAACCAAATCCCCAATTGAATTATACTGTTAGAGAAATTGTATATAGGCATTGAGCACATTATCAATGTACTTATTACCTAAACATTAGAGGGTGACTGTTGTGACTTATGACTCTCTATGGACTTATACTCCTGTCTATTGTTAATAGCAACTGATTGGTGACAATACATTTTAAGGTCACGACTTAGATGCCCAATTAGCCCATATAGTATGCTTGTTAGTATTCTTGGAAACAGCTTACTGCGCTTGCTCTATGTACTATATTTTGGACCTGATACCACAATTTAAGATGTACATTTTGTACATATATTTTTTTATTGTTGTTTTTTATTCTTTGTTTTTGAACCATCTAATAAAAGTTAGGTATTAATGAGCAGAAAGTTTTACTGATCACTTCCCTCGCCAATACCTAAGGGGGATATCAGCCAGTTTCATATAGTGTACTTTTCTCTCCTTTTATACGTCAGAATAGGTAGCATGACTTTTGGGCGAAGGAGAGCTGTGCGCCATCATGTGCGCAAAATTGACTGACAAATGCGCGCACCGACACCAGCGCGGTGTGGGTGCTCGCATTTGTGGGCGCGCACATGATGTCGCGCATGGCTCCTTCGCTCAGGGCTCCTTTGCGCAAAAGTCGGTGTGGCGTCAGAATATATCCAATCAGGTCCCTACAAACATATTTTAAATATTTTTTCATTGGTTATAAGTCATTGGCTTGATTCTCCTGTCTTCCAATCAATTTTTGTACTTATTTACCTATATATATATAACAATCATATGTGTGTTGATGAATACATTAGTCAATTAAAAAAAAAAACAAGTGGACGGCATTGATTTAGAACCAATGACTTATCAATGAAAATGTTGCATGAAAACCAGACTTACCATTACACCAAGTAAAAAAGTACAAAAGCTAATATATATAGAGTAGAATGGGCAACAACTGCAGATTCCAACTTTGTTATACATGTGTTATATGTGTATGTCTTTCACCAAGCATTAATATCAGGTATGCAAAAATGGTAAACAAATTAGGCTATTTTCTGGGAGCTAATATACTGTACAGTATATCTAATGCCTTGGAAATTCTTTTGTACCCTTCTCCTGACTGATACCTTTTAACAATGAGATCCCTCTGATGCTTTGGAAGCTCTCTGTGGACCATGGTTTTTGCTGTGGGATGCGATTAAGAACATTTCAGGAAAGACCAACTAGAGCAGCTGAACTTTATTTGGGGTTAATCAGAGGCACTTTAAATGATGGCAGTTCTATGCTGACTCCTATTTAACACGATTTGGAATGTGATTGCTTAATTCTGAACACAGCTGCATCCCCAGTTATAAGAGGGTGTGCAGACTTATGCAACCACATATTTTTTTTTATTTTTTCTTCCCTCCACCTAAAAGATTTCAGTTTGTTTTTCAATTGAGTTGTACAGTTTATAGGTCACATTATAGGTGGAAAAAGTTTTGAAATTATTTATCTTTGTCTCATTTTTTTACAGCACAGAAACCTGACATTTTAACAGGGGTGTGTAGACTTTTTATATCCACTGTATATATATATATATATATACACTAGCGACTTGCCCGTCAACAATGATGGCAATAAAATTTGAAACATGGCAATGCTGTTTGCCACACAATGCGAGGCTATGGCCCCTATGAGAAACTTCAGCGTTCATCAAAAGCCCTGCGCTAAGTGCCTTTGGCCCTCATCACGTGGCTCACAACAGATTTTCGGTTTCAAATTTGTGGTGGATAGATCATCTGTTTCAGAATCTGCCCCCAAGGACATGGTCCTGACCTGGCCAGTCTCTCTCAGTGTCTGTCTGGTGCCTCTGTGCTCCCCAGGACTTCTGGACTCTCTACTTCTGTCGGTCCCAGGTCCATCTCACAAACCATCTTAGGGAAACCCCAGGAACACTGATTCTGTATGAAGCTTGTGACTAAAGCATGTTGGTCGGAAGGTTTCTTCTGCAGCTCTTGTTTTGCTACAGTATTCCTCATAGACTGTGAAGGTACGTCCTCTCTCAGGGCTGCTTCTTGTGCTTGGATCTGCTCCTCATCTTTCTTTCTGCTTACAGCAGGCATACTCTGTACCATGCAAGGTCTGTAATTAATCATCTCTACCAGGACATATCTCTCAGACTTTTGGCCTTGCTGGAATGTCTCCAGCTGTTCCGCAACTTCAGGCTTGCACTCCATACATAGGCTAGCACCCATCTTTGCAGCATTGTTGGGGCTTCTGAATAAAAATTGCGATTTCCGAATTCTCAGCTTTCACCCATTTTTCTTCTTTTCGCTTTGCTTCTAAGGCTTCCAGCTTTTCATTTTTCTTTGCTGCCTTTAGCTGTATCTTTTCCTCATTACCGTTTTGCAAATCCAGTTCACCCTGCTGATGCTGGATGTTTTGCTGCACATTTAGCTGCATCTTCTCCTTTATCTTTCCCATCAGGTCTTCTCTGATTACCTCTGGTGGCTCAGTCACTCTTTCTTCCTCCGTCTGTCTTTCCTGTACAAGCTCCTGCTCTCGGCTTTGCTTATGAGCTTCCTGTAGACATTGCTCTATATTCAGTGAAGCATCTTGGGTACACAGGTTCTGGAGGTCAGTGATAGTCTCTTCTGGACATGCATCACTCTGAGCCGATTGTGTTTCCATATCAGATGGATCGGCCATCCTCTGTGCTTGTGGAGCTTGTAACAGCAGCTCCTTCTGTATCACAGTTGCTTTCCTCTGCTTACATGATTCTCCTATCTCTTGTAGCTGAGAGGTGGAATTGGTGATCTCTCCTTCTCTCTGAGATGCACGATTATTGAGGAGATCTCGCTTCTCATGATTATTATTGTGCTGCGGTTCCCGCACAACTGACTTGGGAGGACTCTTCCTCTGCTCCCAAATAAATAGGCATCTGTAACGGAGTTGGAACACGAATCCAATATCTCCGCTGGTATACGGTAAAATATCCAAGAAGCACTACAGTCTCACCATCCCCAACCTCCCATATTGGACGACACTCAATTGGGAGTCAAAATAATACTGTCTTTATTTTGTTGTGCAGAAATATATATACACATCTCTTTGGCCACAGGTAATACACATGCCCATATTTGGCCACACAGTACACATAGAGAGAACAATAGGTGTGGTCACACCTCCCTGAGGCTACCTGGCTACTTTGATACAATCAGACATTGATTAGATCATCCTTTCCTTTGTTCTTATGTCTCATAATAAAAACACTTTATACAATAGACTTCCTTATCTTATGAGGAGTCTCTGTAATATGATTATCTATTAGCCTAGTAGCTGTAATATTCTGAGCCAATATATTCTGTAGAACATAAACCAACATATCTACAGTATAGCAATGTGATCATATTTTAACCAAGAATTAAATAACCATAAAATAGGGTAGAACAGTGATGGGTTCCGTTACACACCTCCCCCGTGACCATAAGCCGGCATACACGGTCTGATCCCAACGGATCGGCCTGGGGATGTCCGGACAAAAGTATTTGTTGGTCAATTCTCTAGTTTGACAACCCATCAGCATTACTGCAATTCACATTTCCTCACATTTCAAGAACAAAACAAACGCACACTTCATACAGCATTCACAGCAATAAACATTTCAAGGAGAGGGGAAATACATTTTACAAACATGTTTTACAGAGGCCTCTGTACTGGAGACAATAAGGAAAGTAATCCAATTATCCAGGGATAGAGGCAACCTCCATTGAGCACATGGTTGCAAAAAAACATAAACCACTTTAAAATACATAAAGTCACCTTTTACACATAACACACAGACATTTCACATATCCCTAGATAGCTGGGATCTGAGCGCACAAAACTACCGAATAGCGCTCAGATCCTAATCACACAGTTCAATTGCCATGTAGCTAAAGTCTTTCCCATAGTCTTTCGTTATATGAATGGGCTCCATGGCATAGCTATGTAGGGGTATCACCGCTCCCACAGGGCAAGTACCGAATGACCCCACTGTATTTAAAGGGCCAGAATGAGGGACATACACTCTGGTATGGCCGAATACTGTTTTTAAAGGCCAATATGTCCCAGGGCCATATTCGCAGGGCATGAGGCTGGCAATAAGTCCTCTCCAGGACAAAGTGGCAAAGGGCACTTCGTCACTTATCTCCCCTTTGGTGGGGATGTCTAACCAGGCACCTGGATATTTCGCTGTAGTGATGGGGCAACACGCTGAGGGGACTTGAGGGGCAGAGGCCAGCGGCACTCTGCCCTGATGCCAGCTCTTCTGCTGGTATAACCTGCAGGACATCTTGCTCTGTACAAGGGACAAAGGGGGGGCAGAGGCCGACTGCACTCTGCCCCGCTGTCAGCTCTTCTGCTGGGGTACTTGGGACATATTCCGGCTCAGTAGCCAGGGAAAGGTGGGGGTCAGTGGGGGTTAACATTTCCTCTGTTAACCCTGGGGCCACATTAGGAGTTAGCTGGGGAGGGGAATTTGTACTTACCCCCTCCTCCGTTTGTCCCAGTGAGGGTAGTTGGGGATCTGGACAGGCTGTCCAGCATCCCGGTAGGTCAGGCACAGAGACCACGGTCCCATCTGTGCCGTCTGGGAGATTGGTGTCTCCCCTTTTTAGGGTAAGCTTTCGCTGATGGGAGAGGGCGACACCTTCAGCTCCCTGGGGTTCACACTGCCGCTGGGGGGGAAGGACGACACCTTCGGCCCCCTGGGGTACACACTGCCACTGGGGAGGAAGGACGGTACCTTCTGCTCCCTGGGGTACACACTGCCGCTGGGGGGGAAGGACGACACCTTCTGCTCCCTGGGATACACACTGCCGCTGGGGGGGGAAGGACGACACCTTCAGCCTCCTGGGGTACACACTGCCGCTGGGGAGGAAGGACGACACCTTCTGCCCCCTAGTGTACATACTGCCGCTGGGGAGGAATGATGACACCTTCTGCTCCCTGGGGTACACACTGCTGCTGGGGAAGAAGGACGGCACCTTCATCTCCCTGGGATACACACTGCTGCTGGGGGGGAAGGACGACACCTTTGGCCCCCTGGGGTACACACTGCCGCTGGGGAGGAAGGACGACACCTTCTGCTCCCTGGGGTACACACTGCCGCTGGGGAGGAAGGACGGCCCCTTCTGCTCCCTGGGGTACACACTGCCGCTGGGGAGGAAGGACGGCACCTTCTGTTCCCTGGGATATACACTGCCGCTGGGGGGGGAGGACGACACCTTCTTCCCGCTGGGGTACACACTGCAGCTGGGAAGGAAGGACGGCCCCTTCTGCTCCCTGGGGTACACACTGCCACTGGGGAGGAAGGACGGCACCTTCTGCTCCCTGTGGTTCACACTGCCTCTGCGAAGGAAGGACGGCACCTTCTGCTCCCTGGGATACACACTGTTGCTGGGGAGGAAGGACGAAACCTTCTGCTCCCTGGGGTACACACTGCCGCTGGGGAGGAAGGACGGCACCTTCTGCTCCCTGGGGTACACACTGCCGCTGGGGAGGAAGGACGGCACCTTTTGCTCCCTGGGATACACACTGTCGCTGGGGAGGGGAATTAGTTGGAGTATTCCACGTGGAGCGGTTTCTGTTTCTGGGACAGTCTCTCTACATGTGGCTTTGCTGGTTACACGTGTGGCACCTGATGTACCGTGGAGGGGTTTGGTAGTTCCCACCACCCGGACGCAGTGCTGGGGGGGGGGTTAATGGTGGGAGGTGGGTTAGCAGCTCCCAAGATGGACCGCCTCCGTGCCCGCTGCTTTTCCATTATGTATTCGTGGACATCTGCCATTAACCATTCCAATGTTATTGTGAAAAGCGTACCTGGGAAAAAGGCCAGTCTGCTTTGGAGTTCTCTTCCAAACTCATTCTGTGTGCTGTCCGTAAGAGGTGCTGTAGCCGCTGCCCGGTCTCCCTCCATGAGTTCCTTTCTGTCTGCATCCCTGTAGTCCGCGGCCACCTCTTCCTCCTCATCATGGAACGCTGTCTGATAACTAGCCGGTTCCATCCTGCTGTAGCCAGGGGCGCTGTACGGATACTAGAGTTGCCCTCAATTTGTAACTCCACGGAATGGTGTCTCCTGTAGCTGTCCTTCTGACCGTGGGAACAATTCCGCCACTTGCCACCAAATGTAACGGAGTTGGAACACGAATCAAATATCTCCGCTGGTATACGGTAAAATATCCAAGAAGCAGTACAGTCTCACCATCCCCAACCTCCCTTATTGGACGACACTCAATTGGGAGTCAAAAGAATACTGTCTTTATTTTGTTGTGCAGAAATATATATACACATCTCTTTGGCCACAGGTAATACACATGCCCATATTTGGCCACACAGTACACATAGAGAGAACAATAGGTGTGGTCACACCTCCCTGAGGCTACCTGGCTACTTTGATACAATCAGACATTGATTAGATCATCCTTCTTTGTTCTTATGTCTCATAATGAAAACACTTTATACAATAGCCTTCCTTATCTTATGAGGAGTCTCTGTAATAGGATTATCTATTAGCCTAGTAGCTGTAATATTCGGAGCCAATATATTCTGTAGAACATAAACCAACATATCTACAGTATAGCAATGTGATCATATTTTAACCAAGAATTAAATAACCATAAAACAGGGTAGAACAGTGATGGGTTCCGTTACAGCATCTGTACCTTATTCCTGTAGGACACTCTGTAGTCCTCAATTGCAGGCTTCCTCCGCCATTCAGGAATGTAATCTGGCATCATCCTGACACCCCTCATATTAGTCGGACAGATCTCCATTCTTTCTTTTGTATCATCCTCCCCCTCAGGAGTATTCACCCAGGACAGGTGGCTGTGTCTGTCCAGGTTTCTTATGGGGTCGCTTTATTGCTTCTACCCATCAGGTCTCTGCCTTGCTTTGGGTTCAAATAATTTCTAGTGACTTGATCAGCATGTTTCACACTGAGGCTGATTTTGCACCCAGTCAGTGACAACACCTTGTCCTTTTCTCTTTGACCTTTACTCACATCAGTCACTTTTATATCATCATCTTGCTCCAGGAGCCAGGGTTCTTTATCTGCACCAGTAGCCTCTTTTGCTTTCTCAGCAATCTCTGTTACTTTATCAGTAGACTCACTTGCTCTCTCTGTAGTCTCTTTGGTGCCGTCTGCTGTCTCACGTGCTCTCTCTGCAGTCTCTTTGGTGCTGTCTGCAGTCTCACGTGCTCATTCTGCAGTCTCTTTGGCCATACCAGCAGTCTATTTTGCCATACCAGCGGTCTCTTTTGCTGTACCAGCGGTGTCTCTCGCCATCTCTGCGGTCTCTCTCGCCATCTCTGCGGTCTCTCTCACCGTCTCTGTGGTCTCTCTCACCGTCTCTGCGGTCTCTCTCGCCATCTCTGCAGTCTCTTTTTTATCAAGATCGGTTTGCCATCCCTTAACAGGGAAACTGCTGTTTAAACTTGGGTAGATAAGCCTGTCCCTTGGATAGCGATAAGCAGGTTCATGAAAAAAATCCCAGGAGTACAATCTCTGTACTCTTTTCACTCCCATTCTGTTAAGGATCTCTTCCTTCAGGGTATAATAATGTGTTGCCTTTTCTTCAGGCAAAACCACATATGCTTTCTGAGCTTCTCCATACAGATAGGGACCCAGGACTGTGGCCCAGTGCTGTTTAGCCCAACCTTCCCTAGTGGCAATCTTCTCGAAATTCAGGAGGTATATTTCTACATCATCCTGAGCGGTCATTTTCTTTAGAAAGCAATTTGGATTAATAATGATCTCAATTGCTGCAGCTGCACTTTCTGTGCTTCTAAAATGTCTCTCAGGTGGACTCTGTTTACTTCCAATTGTCTATTTGTTTCCTGCTGTGCCGCTGTAGACAGCATTAGGGCTTTTATTGCCTCCTCCATTGTGACACATGGGGTGTCCTTTGGTACAAGGACCTGGATCGAACTCCTGACACCAATTGTGGTAGTTTGACCTGCTACCCTCTGGATTGACAGCAAGAAGATCATGTATTCTTTTAATATTTTTATTAAAAGTCCAAAAATCACACCACATAATGGCTTACATCAGCCAAAGGTATGACAAAAACACACAGTCCTCTTGTAAGTATCTTCATCAGTAGACAGTGGAGCATTCGGCCGCCCGTCTCTCAGAAATACTCCAACCTCCAGGGACCCTTAACATGCTTTTTAGCCACAGCGCTGGCAAATCCTCAACTATACTCCCTGGGGTTAATTTACACAGTCTTTACATTTGAAAACTGTGGCCAGCTTCCAGGCAAAAACTGTTTTACCTTTAAACCGCTGTGCAAACCGTTTTGGCTCTGCTCTGTAGAACGACTTGGCTCTGTTCTGCTCTGCAATCCTCCTTGGCTTTGCTCTGCTCTGCAATCCGACCTGCCTTTGCTCTGCTCTGCAATCCGACCTGCCTTTGCTCTGCTCTGCAATCCGACCTTGGCTTTGCTCTGCTCTGCAATCTCTGGAACACAGCTTTCTCTGCGAGCGATCTCTGGAACACAACAGTTTAGAGATCCAAGCAGGAACAGCAAGCTTCTCTCTGTTGCTTGCTCTTTTGCTGCTAACAGCAGCTCACCAACAGGTGCAGATTCCACACACTGCTCATGCATACACACACACACACATATATATATATATACAGACACATACACACACACATATATATATATATGTATGTGTGTGTGTAAATATATATGTGTGTGTATATATACCGTATTTATCGGCATATAACACGCACCGGCATATAACACGCACCTCATTTTAAGAAGGGAATTTCAGGGGAAAAAATAATTCAAATAAAGAACTTTGAAGCAAAATCCTCAACCTCAACCTCCCTCTTCATCCTCAACCCCCTCCTCATCCTCCCTCCTCAACCCCCTCCTCAAACCCCCCATCCTCAACCCCCTCCTCCACCCCCCATCCTCATCCTCCTTCCTCAACCCCCCTCCTCAACCTCAACACCCCTCCTCAACCTCCCTCCTCATCCTCAACCCCCTCCTCAACCTCAACCCCCCTCCTCAACCTCCCTTCTCATTCTCAACCCCCTCCTCATCTTCAACCCTGTCCTCATCCTCCCTCCTCAACCTCCCTCCTCAACCTCTCTCCTCATCCTCCCTCCTCAACCCCCCCAACCCCCCTCCTCAACCCCCCAATCCTCATCCTCCTTCCTCAACCCACCTATCCTCAACCCCCCTCCTTCATCCTCAACCCCCCTCCTCAACCTCAACCCCCTCATCAACCTCCCTCCTCAACCCCCCACCTCATCCTCAACCCCCCTCCTCATCCTCAACCTCCCTCCTCATCCTCAACCTCCCTCCTCATCCTCAGCCCCCTCTTATCCTCAACCCCCCTCCTCAACCTCCCTCCTCATCCTCCCTCCTCAACCCCCCCCATCCTCAACCCCCTCCTCAGCCTCCCTCCTCAACCCCCTATCCTCAACCTCCTCCTCAACCTCCCTCCTCAAACCCCCTCCTCAACCTCAACCCCCCTCCTCATCCTCAACCTCCCTCCTCATCCTCAACCTCCCTCCTCATCCTCAGCCCCCTCTTATCCTCAACCCCCCTCCTCAACCTCCCTCCTCATCCTCCCTCCTCAACCCCCCCCATCCTCAACCCCCCATCCTCAGCCTCCCTCCTCAACCCCCTATCCTCAACCCCCTCCTCAACCTCAACCCCCCTATCCTCAACCCCCCTCCTCAACCTCAACCCCCCTCCTCAACCTCCCTCCTCATTCTAAACCCCCCTCCGCATTCTAACCCCCCTCCTCATTCTAAACCCCCCTTCCTCAATCTAAACCCCCCCTCCTCATTCTAAACCCCCCTCCTTATTCTAAACCCCCCTCCTCCTCAACCTAAACCCCCCTTACTTACCTGCTTCTGCTCCAGCCTCCGCTCCACTCCTTGACCCGGTGACGTCACATGTGCGCCAGCGCGCCACGTCATTAGCATATACCGGGTGCCACCCCGTATATGTTAATGACGTGGTGCGCTGGCGCACATGTCACGTCACCGAGTCAAGGAGCGGAGGCCGGAGCTGAAGCAGGTAAGTGAGGGGGAGGTATTTAGGGGGGTTTAGGTTGAGGAGGAAGGGTTAAGGTTGAGGAGGAGGGGGGTTTAGGTTGAGGGGGGGTTAGAATGCGGAGGGGGTTTAGAATGAGGAGGGAGGTTGAGGATGAGGAGGGGGGAGGGAATATCGGCGTATAACACGCACCTATCATTTGCCCCCTATTTTCAGGGAGAAAAAGTGTGTGTTATACGCCGATAAATACTGTATATATATATATGTATATATATATGTATATATATATATATATGTATATATATATATATATATATATATATATATATATATATATATATATATATATATATAGAAAACAACAAAGTCAGAGGTGCTCATCAGAGAACAAACCAACCTTAATAGGTTAGTTCTATAGCCATGATAAGCTACTCTGAGAGCAACCTCTTTTAGCTCACTTGTGCCCTTCACAGGGAGAGATATCCTGTAGTATATCAGTCTGGTCCCACTCAAAAGAGTGACCCAGGCACGAAATACCAGGCAATTCTACCCTGAACAGGAGAAACAGCAAACTCCAGACGCGTTTCGGCCTTTATGGGCCTCGTCAGTGAGGTGCAGCTGAACTCCCTAAGGCACAGTGAGCAAGGGGTCCACGTCTGGAGTCCCCTATTACCCTTAGGGAGACTAAACCCTAAAGGTAATTTGCATATAGAAAACAACAAAGTCAGAGGTGCTCATCAGAGAACAAACCAACATTAATAGGTTAGTTCTATAGCCATGATAAGCTACTCTGAGAGCAACCTCTTTTAGCTTACTTGTGCCCTTCACAGGGAGAAATCTCCTGTAGTATATCAGTCTGGTCCCACTCAAAAGAGTGACCCAGGCACGAAATACCAGGCAATTCTACCCTGAACAGGAGAAACAGCAAACCCCAGACGCGTTTCGGCCTTTATGGGCCTCGTCAGTGAGGTGCAGCTGAACTCCCTAAGGCACAGTGAGCAAGGGGTCCACGTCTGGAGTCCCCTATTACCCTTAGGGAGACTAAACCCTAAAGGTAATTTGCATATAGAAAACAACAAAGTCAGAGGTGCTCATCAGAGAACAAACCAACATTAATAGGTTAGTTCTATAGCCATGATAAGCTACTCTGAGAGCAACCTCTTTTAGCTCACT
>CM050166.1:442604607-442692107 GCA_027410445.1 Discoglossus pictus | reverse complement strand
TACTGTTGGTGGCCATGCGCCAAGATGTATACCCATTCCCATTTGGTGACCTCCCATTTTGTTCTGCTATTCATCAATTGACATTAGTGTGGATTGCTAAGTGGTGGTGGTGACAGGGCTTGTGTACCTGAATGAAGCTGTGAGCTCTACCATGTAAAGCCAATGTAGGTGGGCAGGTGATAGTGGAGAGGTCAGACAAATCACAGTCCACTAGAGAAGGAACTGGCAACCCACTGCAGTATCTTTAGCATGCAAACTTGTGGAACAGCACAGGCAGATGTGCTGCAGTCCACAGGGTCACAGAGAGTCGGACACGACTAAAGGACTGAACAACAAATACTAAACTGTTGCCCGGGTACTTGATCTATGTGATGTGGCGGTGTAATGTGGCCACTTTTTGTGTTCCCATATGTAGATGTGATGAGCGAGATGTATATGCAATTATATTGATATTTTAGGGTCCACAATAGAGCCCCTGGGAGTGAGAAAGGGTTAATATGGCATGAGTTTCATGTTTGTATGTTGCTATTTAATCAGGTATGTGTCTTTAATTGGTTTCTGCATGTTGCAGCTTGTCTTTTCATATTGGCATCTGCATAACCATTGCAACATATAATAACATTTTTTTTTAAATGCTTTACATTTCTTGCCTAAGTGAACTTCACTTCCTTCCTGACCCTTGCTATTCCTTATCTGTTTATTCTTGGCCAGGTTTCTGCACCTTCCATACCCTTTAGATTGTAAGTGTAGGGAGCTTTGGAAAAAAACACTTTCTATAAAGATTGTAAGCTGAAAACAGGGCCCTCCATTTTCTGCAGTTTGTTAACATTGTACTTTTTCTTGTTCTCATCCCCTGTACAGCGCTACGGAATATGTTGGTGAGTTACAAATAAAAGTTAATAATAATAAGTAATTGTAATGCCTTTCCATGAATTCCCCATTTTTTTAAGTGCACTGGTGTGTTTATATTGTCCTTTACAGTATTTAAAAGTTGTCTGTAAACCCTTAGCGGGTCCTATTTGGAGCCGGTAATGTTTTGGCCTCTATTTGCAGATTATGGGCTTGACCGCCATGTCGTCTTTGCAAAATTGTTGCAATTTAATAACTCAATTGGAACGTAGCAGTTACAGGCTTGATAGAACAAAGGGTTTGCGGACTCGCAGTTGACTTTTTCTCGTCCCGTAGACATTTTTCGCTCCGAGCCCGCAAATCGGCAACGGGTTGCTTTGCGGGCTTAATTTAATGAGCAAAAGTCTTGCGGCCTACAATACGGGCTACGGTTTTACACGTTAGGCCAATTTAATGCGGCTGTAAGTGATGTTAAAACAAAGTGCTGAAAATAATGACACTGATCCTAAAGGGTGCCCTAATATAATAGATGCCCTAATCAGACTAAAGGTCTAGTCTATACTAAAGATAATAAAGAGGAAAATCGCTATCTCAACAATAGCTGTTTTAACAGCTTCTTGCCTGCCTTGTCGCCAATTTATTTATTTATTTATTTTCTGAGGGGGGTGCTGGGATTTTTAGGCTATGTAATTATATAGGACTTGATCTATATATAAGTTGAGGGGTGTCCATATTTTTCCATTTATCCCTAGTGTATTTAATAGGAAGTAATTATTTTATTCTTTTTAACTTTTTTTAACACTAACTTTATACTGTTAAAGACATAGGGCCCTATTAAATTCCAGCCTCGTAAATAAGAGGCTTCTACTTAAGCCCTACGTACTGCAAAGTTTCTCTAAGTTCCAACGCTATTACAATCGCCCTGCTGCGAGCAACGTATGAGCTACGCAGCAGGACCCTACGTATCAACACTGCGTAAATGTACATGAGAAGTGACAGCCTGCGATATGATATCGCAGGCTCCCGCACCTCAAAAAGTAGTGCAGGGGTCCTAAACGGGACCTCCGCGGCAGTCCCCCACATAAGCCCTGCCGTGGGAGGTACTCCAACTACCCCCCGGCACCTAAAATTAACCCCCTTCTATGCAGGGGTCCCCATCGGGACCCCCGAAGTGTCCTCACATTAACACCTTGCTTGCAGGGGTCCATAGGGACCCCCGCAGCCCCCACACATTAACCCCTTGCAGCGGGGGTGCCAGTTCGGCACCGATCAGTCTCCCGCTGCATTTAATACCTTTAGATTCCCCGCCGCGGCTCCTTAAAGGGCCCGAGGCACACTATTAGCCAATCCCAGCCGCGGCACCTACAATTAACCCCCCTTTATGCTGGGGGTCCCGATCGGGACCCCCGAAGTGTCCCCACATTAAGCCCTTGCTGCAGGGGTCCATAGGGACGGATTGTGACCCTGCTGCATTTAAATTTTTACATTTCCCGCCTCGTGGGTCCTTAAAGGACCATAAAGGTCCTGAAAGGACTCGCACTAAAAAACATTAACCCCAGGCAACTATAAATAACCCTATAACCCCCATAAGGCCTTAATTAACCCTATAACTCATGGGGGTCAATACAGACCCCCATAAGGCCTTAATTAACCCTATAACTCATGAAGGTCAATACAGACCCCCATAAGGCCTTAATTAACCCTGTAACTCATGAAGGTCAATACAGACCCCCATAAGGCCTTAATTAACCCTATAACTCATGAAGGTCAATACAGACCCCCATAAGGCCTTAATTAACCCTATAACTCATGGGGGTCAATACAGACCCCCATAAGACCTTAATTAACCCTATAACTCTTGAAGGTCAATACAGACCCCCATAAGGCCTTAATTAACCCTATAACTCATGAAGGTCAATACAGACCCCCATAAGGCCTTAATTAACCCTATAACTTATGAAGGTCAATACAGACCCCAATAAGGCCTTAATTAACCCTATAACTCATGGGGGTCAATACAGACCCCCATAAGCCTCTATTTAACCCCATCAGTCCCATAAGGGTATATTATGACACCTATGGGGCTGTTAAAACCCTAACATTAACCACATAAGTGCCATGACGGTCCACAAGGACCATCATGACAGTAACTACAAACACTTCACTATAACCCACAATAAACCATTTAATCTAAACTAACCCCCCTCTACACCAATCAATTAACACTTACACTACCTACCTACACTACCTACCCCCTAATAAACCTCCCCACCACTCTAATTACAAAAAATATAAAAACCTACCTTACAAAAAATAGAAAAACCTAAGTTACCAAAAAAAAAAAACTACAGTACAGAAAATAAAAAAAACTACAGTACAGAAAAAAAACCTACAGTACAGAAAATAAAAACACCTACAGTACAGAAAATAATGTAATGTATTTTTTCTTTCTGTACTGTAGGTTTTCCTATTTTCTGTACTGTAGTTTTTTTTATTTTCTGTACTGTAGATTTTTTATTTTTGGTGACTTAGGTTTTTTTATTTTCTGTAAGGTAGGTTTTTTTATTTTTTGTAATTAGAGTGGTGGGGAGGTTTATTAGGGGGTAGGTAGTGTAAGTGTTAATAGATTAGTCTAGAGGGGGGTTAGTTTAGATTAAATGGTTTATTGGGGGTTATAGTGTAGTGTTTGTAGTTAGTGTCATGATGGTCCTTGTGGACCGTCATGGCACTTATGTGGTTAATGTTAGGGTTTTAACAGTCCCATAGGTGTAATAATATACTCTTATGGGACTGATAGGGTTAAATAGAGGCCTTATGGGGGTCTGTATTGACCCCCATGAATTATGGGGGTTAATTAAGGCCTTATGGGGGTCTGTATTGACCCCCATGAATTATAGGGTTAATTAAAGCCTTATGGGGGTCTGTATTGACCTTCATGAGTTATAGGGTTAATTAAGGCCTTATGGGGGTCTGTATTGACCTTCATGAGTTATAGGGTTAATTAAGGCCTTATGGGGGTCTGTATTGACCTTCATGAATTATAGGGTTAATTAAGGCCTTACGGGGGTTTGTATTGACCCCCATAAATTATAGGTTTAATTAAGGGCTTACGGGGGTCTGTATTGACCTTCATGAGTTATAGGGTTAATTAAAGCCTTATGGGGGTCTGTATTGACCTTCATGAGTTATAGGGTTAATTAAGGCCTTATGGGGGTCTGTATTGACCTTCATGAATTATAGGGTTAATTAAGGCCTTACGGGGGTCTGTATTGACCCCCATGAATTATAGGGTTAATTAAGGGCTTACGGGGGTCTGTATTGACCCCCATGAATTATAGGGTTATTAAGGCCTTATGGGGGTCTGTATTGACCTTCATGAATTATAGGGTTAATTAAGGCCTTATGGGGGTCTGTATTGACCTTCATGAGTTATAGGGTTAATTAAGGCCTATGGGGGTCTGTATTGACCCCCATGAATTATAGGGTTAATTAAGGCCTTATGGGGGTCTGTATTGACCCCCATGAATTATAGGGTTAATTAAGGCCTTATGGGGGTCTGTATTGACCTTCATGAGTTATAGGGTTAATTAAGGCCTTATGGGGGTCTGTATTGACCCCCATGAATTATAGGGTTAATTAAGGCCTTATAGGGGTCTGTATTGACCTTCATGAGTTATAGGGTTAATTAAGGCCTTATGGGGGTCTGTATTGACCTTCATGAATTATAGGGTTAATTATAGTTGCCTGGGGTTAATATTTTTAGTGCGAGTCCTTTCAGGACCTTTATGGTCCTTTAAGGACCCGCAAGGCGGGACATTTAAAATTGAAATGCAGCAGGGTCACGATCGGTGCTGATCGGGGACCCCTGCTGCAGGGGGTTAATGTGGGGGGGCTGCGGTGGTCCCTATGGACCCCTGCAGCAAGAGGTTTATGTGGGGACACTTCTGGGGTCCCGATGGGGACCCCCAGCATAGAGGGGGGTTAATTTTTTTGGCCGCGGCCAGGATTGGCAATTAGTGTGCCGCGGTCCCTTTAAGGAGCAGCGGCGGAGAATTTAAAACTTTTAAATGCAGCGGGGGCCTGGGGACCCCCGCTGCAAGGGGTTAATGTTTGGGTGCTGCAGGGGTCCCGATAGAGACCCCTGCAGCATGGGGATGTGTATAGGGAGCAGGGGGGAGCCTCACACGGCTGTCTCGGGCTGCTCTGAGGCAGCACGTAGAGGCTTTACGATCCCTTGCGGGCACTTTTTGTGCCCGTAGGGATTCTTCCGAAATGCGAGAATCATGCGTAGAATTATGGCAGCGGGTGACTCCGTAGCTCTCTCAGAGCCTTTTCTCTGCCATTTTTCGTAGTCATATCACAAAGCAGGCTGCGAGAGATTCGGTACTCGCAAACAGCAAAAACACTGCCTTTTGCGAGGACCGAGATAACTACGAGGGAGAATTTAATGAGGCCCTAAATGTGCTCATTTACTCATGTACTTGTAGTTGTTTAGTCGTGCCCAAATCTCTGTGACCCTATGGACCGTAGCATGCCGGGCACATCTGTCTTCCACTGGACCACTAAGCTCCATCAAGCTCATGTTCATTGATAATATTACCTCATTTATCCATCTCTGCTGTCCACTGGCTACTATTACTTTTATGCTCTGTTCTCTGTCGCTCACCCACTTTTCCCTTTTTTTCTCTCCTTCAAATGATTTTTTTACTCTACCCACATCTTCACCCTTTCTATGTCACCTCACTAAAAAAAATGGCATTAAAATATTGTGTGGCTATGTAATTAGATACATGCAATAGCTCCCCTGTGATTTAAGTACTACCCCCTGTGTATCTGAGATGTCTCAATGACTAAATGAGCTCATTTACTCATGGACTCATGTATCATATTTTCTCTGCCCGGTGGTGGCACCCTGTTCCTGCCCCGCATTGTGAGCTGTGCCCGCCTCACTCCTCCTGCACCGCCTGCTGGAGCTACCTGCACTGCGAAGAATCGTACTGACCTGAGAACTTCCAGCCACAGATGATGGTTGAGGAGTGGGAGGCCTGGTTGGGCATCAGGTGTGTGGCGCATTAGGGGGTGAGTATGGTATCTATCTATCTCTGTTGGTCTATCCATCTCTCTACATTGTCCATATAGGGATATATGTAGCATCCTAGATGTGTGAGTAAAACTTGAGTCCTCTGTAAGATATTAGTGGTATCCTGAAGATTGAATTAAAGTTTTTTACATAAAAATACAAAGCATTGAATTTGTAAAACCACAGCAGATAAATGCACTGATCTGATCACACCAATATGAATCTGACGTGATTGGCTGGAGATCTCAGGGTGCCTAATATAATATTTCGTATTGTCCTGCCTCACAATAAATCCCACTGCTTCCATTATAGAAATAGGTCAACTCAGTCTCATAGGCCTGGGCAAGGAAGTCGTCCTCAATCTACACACAGGATTTGACCAGAGAGAGGGGGGGGGGGTGAGATA
Source organism: Discoglossus pictus (assembly GCA_027410445.1). NCBI lineage: Eukaryota > Metazoa > Chordata > Amphibia > Anura > Alytidae > Discoglossus > Discoglossus pictus. Next base: position 442,685,772 of record CM050166.1, on the reverse strand, counting down.
GAGAAGGGGAGTGTGTGAGAGACAGAGGGGAGGGTGAGAGAGGAGGGTGGGAGTGAGAGAGAGAAGAGGAGTGAGAGAGAAGAGGGAGTGCAAGAGAAAAGGGGGGAGTGAAAGAGAGAGAGAGAAGGGGGAGTAAGAGAGAGAGAAGGGGGAATGAGAGAAAAGGAGGAATGAGAGAGAATGGAGGGTGAGCGAGAGAAGGGGGAGTGTGAGAGAGAAAGGAGAGAGAGAGAAAGAGAAGGGAGGATGAGCGAGAGAACATTTGTAATTATTTGTGTTTAATTATATATATATAAACCTTGGTTTCATCAGACCATAACACCTTTTCCCACATGCTTTTGGGAGACTTCAGATGTGTTTTTGCAAAATGTAGCCTGGCTTAGATATTTTTCTTCATAAGAAAAGGCTTTCGTCTTGCCACTCTACCCCATAGCCCAGACATATGAAGAATACGGGAGATTGTTGTCACATGTACCACACAGCCAGTACTTGCCAGATATTCCTGCAGCTCCTTTAATGTTGCTGTAGACCTCTTGGTAGCCTCCCAGACCAGTTTTCTTCTCGTCTTTTCACCAATTTTGGAGGGAGCTCCAGTTCTTGGTACTGTCACTGTTGTGCCATATTTTCTCCACTTGATGACTTCACTGTGTTCCATGGTATATCTAATGCCTTGGAAATTCTTTTGTACCCTTCTCCTGACTGATACCTTTTAACAATGAGATCCCTCTGATGCTTTGGAAGCTCTCTGTGGACCATGGCTTTTGCTGTGGGATGCGACTAAGAAAATTTCGGGAAAAACAAACTAGAGCAGCTGAACTTTATTTGGGGTTAATCAGAGGCACTTTAAATGATGGCAGGTGTATGCTGACTCCTATTTAACACGATTTGGAATGTGATTGCTTAATTCTGAACACAGCTACATCCCCAGTTATAAGAGGGTGTGCAGACTCATGCAACCACATTATTTTTATTTTTTCTTCCCTCCACCTAAAAGATTTCAGTTTGTTTTTCAATTGAGTTGTGCAGTTTATAGGTCACAAAAAAGGTGGAAAAAGTTCTGAAATGATTTATCTTTGTCTAATTTTTTTACAGCACAGAAACTTGACATTTTAACAGGGGTGTGTAGACTTTTTATATCCACTGTATAAAGAACTATGGTTTGACTTGGGGAGCCTTGGAAAAATCTTGAAACATTAGGTGTGCCTCGAACCAGAAAAGTTTAGAAACTGGGCTAGAGGGAGGTTTAATAGTTGACATTGCTCATATATGATATCTACCAACTATATATATAATCTGAGAAGGGAACTCTTTCTCAGAAAAAAAAACGTATTTTGCTAATCTAATATGTTCAAAATAGAGAGAGGTCACATCCACAGTGAGCCCATGTACATGACTCTGCCCACTTTCTATATGTAAGTTTGTATAGGGGATGATTTACAACTAGGCAACGTTTATTTATATAAAAGCGCTTTCATTAAAAATACTACTACAGCAGTCCTTTAAGCTGAACTATATCACATATCTTAAATAATTAAATTTTATTAGTAATCATTAAAAGAATTAGAACTTGAATCATGTCTTAAACAATATAAAAAAGTAGTAGTAGTAGTGAAGAGTTCGTGGCCTACCTGTTGATGTGACAGGGAAGTAGTAAACAATATACACCTAACTTGTGATGTGATACAATCATAGTGAAGAGTGTTCATCTATCTTGTGACCAATCAGTAGTGGCATATCTTGTGATATGATGGGACAGTACTGAAGAGTATACAACCTACCTTGTGATGTACTCGGACAGTTCTAAAGTGGTGATGAGTTGGAACAATAGTGAAGAATATAAGACCTACTTTGTGATGTGATAGGACAGTACTAAAGAGTATAAGACTTACTATGAGGTGTGATCTGGCCATAAGGAAAGCATACACCAACCTTGTCATGTGATGGTACAGTAGGTAAAGAATATTTTCCTACAATATGATGTGATGGATCAATAGTGAATAACAAAATAATAAGTAAAGTCAACTCTGGATCATTAACTAAATATTTTAATTTAATAGAGTTACATTATACCAGATATTTGTCTTAAAATAATGTATGTACATTAGATTATTATGTGCTTTGTTATATAGTCTACTTTTACTGTCTGCTGCTAAGTCTGTTTTGTATCAGTGTTAATAAAAACCTGACCATTAGTATCAAATCTCAGGAAGAATATCCACATATTTGGATTTTGTACATATGAAAAAAAAAATATTCTATCTTACAACATCATTGTGGGATATTTAGACCAAATTAGACCAAAAGAGGACAGCAGAGGAGAAGATGGATAGATTAGGTCACTGAAGCAATGAACATGAACTTGCTGGAGCTCAGAAAGTTAGTGGCTGACAGATGTGCCGGGCTTGGTACGGTCCATAGGCTCACGGAGAGTAAGACGTAAATGAACAACAGCAAGACCAAAAATAAAATATCCAGACATAAAAATAATTAAAAATATGTAATTACAATGATCTAAAAGAAAAACTATAAAACAAAATAGCCCATGTGCTTAATATGTATAGATATGACGACAGAAGATGGATGGGTAACGTGTTAACATACATGTGAAGCTGGAAGAAAATAATCCACTCATTGTGATCCTGTAATCATATACACACATACATAGTTAATATACTTTCTGGTGCAGGCTAAAACAAACATTTTGTATTTCTTTAGTATAATAGAAGGTGTCATGCTTAATGACAATGGGCTAATCAATCACTACAATTTATCACAAATAAACACTTATCATACTATACATAATAAGATCACTTATAAACACACATTTGTAGACAGCTTGACATTATTGGGCTCATATGTTTTTCCTTTACACCCCCAGAGGCTCAATGCCTTGGTTCATGCATCAAATCCCACATAAAACACAAGAAAAAATGGTTAAAGGGCTATCAAGTTAAAATAAAAACATTTATTAAAAATAAAACAAAAAACACTAATATAAACAGGTTTACAGCTTCACAAACTGATTATGGGAGCTCAGCATGATAGTATAGAGCAAAATCCATAAGTTCAGGGAGCCTTAAATTAAAAGGCAATAGCTAACCAAGCAGATAGCCGCGATGCACAAAACCAGTGCAGACTCCTAGTATGTCTTCTAATATCACGAGCTGATACACTAATAAAAGTACTAAATAGGCAGCACTGCTGAAAAGTTCTATTAACGTGCTTTACAACTCAGATATCTATTGTGTGGTACCAAATATGTATAAATATATTTTTATGAGCTTGCCAAATACTTTTGATTAATTACCTTTATATGATCTTAGTAGAATTGCATGATGTGTCATGTACATATGTAATAGCTGATCGAGCTACATTTGGTCTTTATTCTGTATGAGCTGTCTAGTGTTATTTGAGATTTGGCTGCCACACTTCCCATTTTCATAACTGACAAATGGTCTTTTTCCCAGGTAAGCTTTCCTATGTACATTGTGTTTTGAGATTTCATCGAAACAATTCCCATATTCAGAACATGTAAATTACCTTTCTTCTTTGTGAAATTTCTTATGTTTTTTAAGATTTGTTGCCTGACTGAAACATTTCCCACATTCAGAACAGGCAAATGTATTTTCTCCTGAGTGAGTTCGCATATGTCGATTAAGATTTGTGTCCCGACTGAAGCATTTCCCACATTGAGAGCATGCAAATGGTTTTTCTCCTGTGTGAGTTCTAATATGTTCATTGAGAATTGTGTCACGACTGAAAGATTTCCCACATTCAGAACACACAAACGGTTTTTCTCCGGTGTGAGTTCTCATATGTTGTTTGAGATGTGCGGCCCGATTGAAACATTTACCACATTCGGTACATGGAAATGGTTTTTCTCCTGTGTGAGTTCTCATATGTTCAATAAGAATTGTTTCCCGACTAAAACATTTCTCACATTCAGTACATGCAAATGGTTTTTCTCCTGTGTGAGTTCTCATGTGTCGACTGAGATTTTTGGCAATAGTGAAACATTTCCCACATTCAGAACATGCAAATGTTTTTTCGTCTGTGTGTGTTCTCATGTGGTCCTTGAGAGTTGTATCCTGACTGAAACATTTCCCACATTCAGAACATACAAATGGTTTTTCTCCTGTGTGAGTTCTAATATGTAGCTTGAGAATTCTTTTCCGACCGAAACATTTCCCACATTCAATACACGTAAATGGTTTTTCTCCTGTGTGAGTTAACATATGTTGACTGAGATTTTTGGCAATAATTAAACATTGCCCACGCTCAGAACATGCAAATGTTTTTTCATCTGCATGAGTTGTCATATGTTCCTTGAGAGTTGTATCCTGACTGAAACATTTCCCACATTCAGAACATGTGTTGAGATCTTCCAATACACAATCTGGTGAATTAAGGTAAATGTGGTCCTCTTCAAAAGTATTGCAAATATTGGATACTTCTGTTGGAAATAAAAGCAGCAGGAATAAATTATAATACTTCTAAATGCAAATGATTACTCTAAGACAGGTAATAAATGGTCAATGCGGTTGAATGTCTAAGAGTATAGTGCCATCCCGTGCATTACCAATTATTGTCAATTATGGTCTTTTATTTAACTAAATATGATTTTATATTTATTTTAATTGTGTAAGTATAATTAGTTTTTACTCATGGAATAGTTTGTGTTGTACAATAATATGTATTACATTTTAATTGTTTAATAAAGTCCTGATTTCCTGCTAGTGGAAGGAATCACACTAACAGCTAACTGTAGAGAGTTTGCATCTGGACCCTGCCCAGCTATGGGGATTGCTCCCCCCACAGTGACATACATCATTTGTACATATTGTTTTGTAACCCTCAACTAAAAAAAAGAAGGAGAATGATAGCAGTCAGGAAGAATGTGAGGGTGGAAATGGCAGTCCTATACTGTGCAATATAAGGCAAGTAAGTCCAAGATATTTAATTTATTTCATGAAAATGTTTATAAAAAGTAGAAGAGATTCATTTTGGTTCAATGTAAAAAAAATGTTCACAGTTCTGTGATCCTTTAATGAGAAATAATCTGGTTACATAGGTATCTGCCCCTGTAAAATATATATTCCGGATTACAGATGAAGCTAAAAACAGTAAGTGGTTAAAGGCGGAGGGATGCTGGGTGTGCCTTGTTATACACCACCTCAATCTCCTGGAGAGCCCAGATGCTGTATAAGGTATGACCATTTGGTGCGGAGACAAGCCAACACCTGACTGAGTCACTCCCTGGATTCAGAGATGGTCAACTGCCAAATGCAAACACCGCCTGAACCCCTGGAGAGTCCAGAAGCTATACGAAAGGTCTGAGCATTTGGTGGAGAAATAAGCCAACACTTGGCTGGGGAAGTAGGCATCCTTGCACCCTGCCCTGACAGAAACCCTATAGCTCCTTTCCCACTCCTATACTTGAAATCCCACCAATCCGTTCTCACCAAGCCGCTTGCTGATTAGTTCAAGCTGGCCTATGTAAATGTACCATTGTTTTATTGTATGGAAGAAACGTATAAAATTGAGACCAAAGGAATAAAGATGATGTTCTTTTTGGCATACATAATGATGATCTGTTTCATTTAGAGGGAAGGCATTCTATTATTTTATTAATCCTTAAAGTTGGCAACTTATCCTGAGATTCTGCAACTGATCCTGAAAGAAGGGAAACAGAAGAATCGTATGGATCTACGGGTAGGATTAGGTATCTTTGGACTTTTTAAGCCTGCTGAAGAGCACATTTTGAAAGGGATAGAGGGGGTATTAATGAATAATATTTTTTAATATGCTTAATATTTTATTTTGATGTTATTTTCTGTTAATGTAATGTTTCTTCTACATAATTTGATTTTTACTAAAATTGTATAATTTCCAGTAATTATGTTTTATATATGTCATTTTTTTAACTTTTGTGCACATAATATGTTCGTTTTAGAGACTATGGAGGGGTTCACATAAAGCTCACAGGGGTCCACAGGAACCCCTTTGTTATTATGTTAGGTTACATTTGCAGCAATGAACAAATAAGCATAGGAGCCTGGAGCATTAGACCTACGAACCAAGGCAAACTGGAAATTTTGAAACAACTTTTCCTAGAATCCATGTTCCTCCTCGCAATCTGCACTAACACTACCCCAGAAAATGCAACTAAAGACTCACATGTGAGCCTTCTTTATCTCCTCAATGTCCCCCTCTCCTACATTTGGGCTTTTAATATTCTGATTATCTTCCTACTATTTGTGCTTCTGGGTGAGACGGGAAACATATGGACAACCCCTCAAGCCAACTCTGAGGATTATTTTGTATCTTTGTGATGGCCAGAACCCCTTGTTTCTCCTGCTATTTATGTTTGTTCTCTTTGTCCTGATGGGACCGCCTTGGACACGGCTGTTGGTCTTTTAAAACCCTCAGTCCTCATATTTGCACGAATCTCACAAATGTCTCACAGAACACAATGGGCTAAACACACCACACAATGTAGTGCAGTCCTAGGTTACTGTCACAAGTAAATATACTGTTCTTTGATTGTTTAACTACTCACCTGCATTGAGATTTAATGGATTCTCCCGAGACGGCAGGTGATCCATCACATAGGGCTCTTCTCCTTGCTCAATCATTGTGATGACTATAGGTTTCACATTGGCATGTCCTGTATATGAACAATGAAAGTGATTATATATTATTTATCTACTGCAACTAACATACAACATGAGTTTTTAATTAAATGATCTTTCAGGAAATTTCCTTTTCGTTTTTTCTCACCTACAAACATGAGGTTCAGGTAATTCTCCATCATCACCTCCTTATAAAGCTCCTTGTCTTCCTCGGTTATACAGTCCCACTCCTCCTTGGAGAAGTAAACGGCAACTTCATCAAAATCAGATTGTACCTAAGAAACAAAAAATACTTCAGATTGGGACAAAAAAAAACTTTTTTTTATTCAAAGGTTCCCACAACAAGCAAAGAGAAGCAATTAGGACAAAGCAAAGGACAGAGAGGAGACAGAATTCATAAAATCAAATGAAAGAATTAAAAAACTTACAGTCTATACCAAGAAATGCAAGCAGACGCCCATTCTATTTAGTGACTGTATGGACACAACTCATGTCTAGTAATTCATTGTTCAATCTAGTTTCTGAAGATTTATCTTAGGAAATAGACAAGTAGTTTAGGGGATCGATTACATGACCCCAACAGGAACAGCCTTCCGGAAATATTCCACATACTTAATTGTAAATTATAATTCCATGTAGTTTGCCGTCTCTCGTCCGTCCGTCATCTACTCGCCTTCTCCCGCACTCCTACACCAGCTGCACAGATCCAAGCACGATGACCTCACTCTCCGCCAAGCAAAGGCTACGGCTCAGGCAACCAATCAGCAATAACCAAGAAGAAAGGAAGCATGAGGTGACAGCGAATCAGAATGTGGGAGTGGCCTAAGCCAGGAAGTGCTGTACAGCAGAGTCTGTATCCCTATCAGATCCTGTATCTCTCTCACTGCATCAGCATTGAGATTCTGGCCCCGCCCGCTCTAGCACAGAGTATACGTCATTTAAGGTGGATTAGTAGAGTTGCAGGAGAGAGAGATTAGTAGATTTACATATAAGCAGGACAGAGGGGGAAGGAGAGAGGAGAGAAAGAGGGGGAAGGAGAGAGGAGAGAAAGAGCGAGAGAGAGAGAGGAAGAGCGAGAGAGAGAGGAAGAGCAAGAGAGAGGAGAGGAAGAGCGAGAGAGGAAAGGAAGAGCGAGTGAGGAGAGGAAGAGCGAGAGAGGAGAGGAAGAGCGAGAGAGGAGAGGAAGAGCGAGAGAGGAGAGGAAGAGCGAGAGAGAGGGATAGAGAGAGAGGGATAGAGAGGAGGAGGAGGGAGGCAAGGAGGGTGAGAGAGACAGTTTTCACAGTGACTCTCTCCATTACCTGCCCATTCTGACTAAATATAATATCTGGAGTTTCAGTCAAGATCTTCTCCGCCATCAGTATCCTCTCTGTGTTCATCTTTAGGAAGTTGGATCCAGATTCTGCTGTAAGACATATAACAAGAGAAATGCAATTATTTAAAAAGAAAACTGTTCTACAGTACAGAAGAGAAAGGAATCAGGACACACAGGAATTATAGGGAATCAGAGCAAGACAGGACACACAGCCCAGGAGAGACAGGGAATCAGAGCAAGGCCGGACACACAGCCCAGGAGAGACAGGGAATCAGAGCAAGACAGGACACACAGCCCAGGAGAGACAGGGAATCAGAGCAAGGCCGGACACACAGCCCAGGAGAGACAGGGAATCAGAGCAAGGCAGGACACACAGCCCAGGAGAGACAGGGAATCAGAGCAAGGCAGGACACACAGCCCAGGAGAGACAGGGAATCAGAGCAAGACAGGACACACAGCCCAGGAGAGACAGGGAATCAGAGCAAGGCAGGACACACAGCCCAGGAGAGACAGGGAATCAGAGCAAGACAGGACACACAGCCCAGGAGAGACAGGGAATCAGAGCAAGGCTGGACACACTGCCCAGGAGAGACAGGGAATCAGAGCAAGGCAGGACACACAGCCCAGGAGAGACAGGGAATCAGAGCCAGACAGGACACACAGCCCAGGAGAGACAGGGAATCAGAGGAAGGCAGGAAACACAGCCCAGGAGAGAAAGGGAATCAGAGCCAGACAGGACACACAGCCCAGGAGAGACAGGGAATCAGAGGAAGGCAGGAAACACAGCCCAGGAGAGACAGGGAATCTGAGCAAGGGAGGACACACAGCCCAGGAGAGACAGGGAATCAGAGCAAGGCTGGACACACTGCCAAGGAGAGACAGGGAATCAGAGCAAGGCAGGACACACAGCCCAGGAGAGACAGGGAATCAGAGCAAGGGAGGACACACAGCCCAGGAGAGACAGGGAATCAGAGCAAGGCCACACACACAGTTCAGGAGAGACAGGGAATCAGAGCAAGGCCGGACACACAGACCAGGAGAGACAGGGAATCAGAGCAAGGCCGGACACACAGCCCAGGAGAGACAGGGAATCAGAGCAAGGTAGGACACACAGCCCAGGAGAGACAGGGAATCAGAGCAAGGGAGGACACACAGCCCAGGAGAGACAGGGAATCAGAGCAAGGCAGGACACACAGCCCAGGAGAGACAGGGAATCAGAGCAAGGGAGGACACACAGCCCAGGAGAGACAGGGAATCAGAGCAAGGCAGGACACACAGCCCAGGAGAGACAGGGAATCAGAGCAAGGGAGGACACACAGCCCAGGAGAGACAGGGAATCAGAGAGCAAGGCAGGACACACAGCTCAGGAAAGAAAGGGAATCAGAGAGCAAGGCAGGATACACAGCCAGGAGATACAGGGAATCAGAGAGCAAGGCAGGATACACAGCCAGGAGAGACAAGGAATAAGAGCAAGACAGGACACACAGCCCAGGAGAGACAGGGAATCGGAGCAAGGCAGGACACACAGCCCAGGAGAGACAGGGAATCAGAGGGCAAGGCAGGACACACAGCCCAGGAGAGACAGGGAATCGGAGCAAGGCAGGACACACAGCCCAGGAGAGACAGGGAATCAGAGCAAGACAGGACACACAGCCCAGGAGAGACAGGGAATCAGAGCAAGACAGGACACACAGCCCAGGAGAGACAGGGAATCAGAGCAAGGCAGGACACACAGCCCAGGAGAGACAGGGAATCTGAGCAAGGCAGGACACACAGCCCAGGAGATACAGGGAATCAGAGAGCAAGACAGGACACACAGCTCGGGAAAGACAGGGAATCAGAGCAAGGCAGGACACACAGCCCAGGAGAGACAGGGAATCAGAGAGCAAGGCAGGACACACAGCCCAGGAAAGAAAGGGAATCAGAGAGCAAGGCAGGATACACAGCCAGGAGATACAGGGAATCAGAGAGCAAGGCAGGATACACAGCCAGGAGAGACAAGGAATAAGAGCAAGGCCGGACACAGAGCCAAGAAAGACATGGAATCAGAGCAAGGCAGGACACACAGCCCAGGGGATACAGGGAATCAGAGAGCAAGACAGGACACACAGACCAGGAGAGACGGGAAACCAGAGCAAGGCAGGACACACAGCCCAGGAGAGACAGGGAATCAGAGCAAGGCAGGACATACAGCCCAGGAGAGACAGGGAATCAGAGCAAGGCCGGACACACAGACCAGGAGAGACAGGGAATCAGAGCAAGGGAGGACACACAGCCCAGGAGAGACAGGGAATAAGAGCAAGGCAGGACACACAGCCCAGGAAAGACAGGGAATCAGAGCAAGGCAGGACACACAGCCCAGGAAAGACAGGGAATCAGAGCAAGGCAGGACACGCAGCCAGGAGATACAGGGAATAAGAGAGCAAGGCCGGACACACAGCCAGGAGAGACAGGGAATCAGAGGAAGGCAGGACACACAGCCCAGGAGAGACAGGGAATAAGAGAGCAAGGCCGGACACACAGCCAGGAGAGACAGGGAATCAGAGGAAGGCAGGACACACAGCCCAGGAGAGACAGGGAATCGGAGCAAGGCAGGACACACAGCCCAGGAGAGACAGGGAATCAGAGCAAGGCAGGGCACACAGCCAGGAGATAGAGGGAATCAGAGCAAGGGAGGACACACAGCCCAGGAGAGACGGGGAATCAGAGCAAGGCAGGACACACAGCCCAGGAGAGACAGGGAATCAGAGAGCAAGGCAGGACACACAGCCCAGGAGAGACAGGGAATCGGAGCAAGGCAGGACACACAGCCCAGGAGAGACAGGGAATCAGAGCAAGGCAGGACGAACAGCCCAGGAGAGACAGGGAATCAAAGCAAGACAGGACACACAGCCCAGGAGAGACAGGGAATCAGAGCAAGACAGGACACACAGCCCAGGAGAGACAGGGAATCAGAGCAAGACAGGCACACAGCCCAGGAGAGACAGGGAATCAGAGCTAGACAGGACACACAGCACAGGAGATACAGGGAATCAGAGAGCAAGGCAGGACACACAGCCAGGAGAAACAGGGAATCAGAGAGCAAGGCAGGACACACAGCCCAGGAGAGATGGGGAATCAGAGCAAGACAGGCACACAGCCCAGGAGAGACAGGGAATCAGAGCTAGACAGGACACACAGCACAGGAGATACAGGGAATCAGAGAGCAAGGCAGGACACACAGCCAGGAGATACAGGGAATCAGAGAGCAAGGCAGGACACACAGCCCAGGAAAGAAAGGGAATCAGAGAGCAAGGCAGGACACACAGCCCAGGAGATACAGGGAATCAGAGAGCAAGGCAGGACACACAGCCAGGAGATACAGGGAATCAGAGAGCAAGGCCGGACACACAGCCCAGGAGATACAGGGAATCAGAGAGCAAGGCAGGATACACAGCCAGGAGAGACAAGGAATAAGAGCAAGGCCGGACACAGAGCCAAGAGAGACATGGAATCAGAGCAAGGCAGGACACACAGCCCAGGAGATACAGGGAATCAGAGGATAAGGCAGGACACACAGCCCAGGAGAGACAGGGAATCAGAGAGCAAGGCAGGACACACAGCCCAGGAGATACAGGGAATCAGAACAAGACAGGACACACAGCCAGGAGATACAGGGAATCAGAACAAGACAGGACACACAGCCCAGGAGAGACAGGGAATCAGAGCAAGACAGGACACACAGCCCAGGAGATACAGGGAATCAGAGAGCAAGGCAGGACACACAGCCCAGGAAAGAAAGGGAATCAGAGAGCAAGGCAGGACACACAGCCAGGAGAAACAGGGAATCAGAGAGCAAGGCCGGACACACAGCCCAGGAAAGAACGGGAATCAGAGAGCAAGGCCGGACACACAGGCCAGGAGATACAGGGAATCAGAGAGCAAGGCAGGACACACAGCCAGGAGAAACAGGGAATCAGAGAGCAAGGCAGGACACACAGCCAGGAGATACAGGGAATCAGAACAAGACAGGACACACAGCCCAGGAGAGACAGGGAATCAGAGCAAGACAGGACACACAGCCCAGGAGATACAGGGAATCAGAGAGCAAGGCAGGACACACAGCCCAGGAAAGAAAGGGAATCAGAGAGCAAGGCAGGACACACAGCCAGGAGAAACAGGGAATCAGAGAGCAAGGCCGGACACACAGCCCAGGAAAGAACGGGAATCAGAGAGCAAGGCCGGACACACAGGCCAGGAGATACAGGGAATCAGAGAGCAAGGCAGGACACACAGCCAGGAGATACAGGGAATCAGAGAGCAAGGCCGGACACACAGCCCAGGAAAGAAAGGGAATCAGAGAGCAAGGCAGGACACACAGCCAGGAGAGACAGGGAATCAGAGAGCAAGGCAGGACACACAGCCAGGAGAGACGGGGAATCAGAGCAAGACAGGACACACAGCCCAGGAGATACAGGGAATCAGAGCAAGGCAGGACTCACGGCCCAGGAGAGACAGGGAATCAGAGAGCAAGGCCGGCCACACAGCCCAGGAGAGACAGGGAATCAGAGCAAGGCAGGACATACAGCCAGGAGATACAGGGAATCAGAGCAAGGCAGGACACACGGCTCAGGAGATACAGGGAATCAGAGGAAGGCAGGACACACAGCCCAGGAGAGACAGGGAATCAGAGAGCAAGGCAGGACACACAGCCAGGAGAAACAGGGAATCAGAGAGCAAGGCCGGACACACAGCCCAGGAGAGACAGGGAATCAGAGCAAGACAGGACACACAGCCCAGGAGATACAGGGAATCAGAGAGCAAGGCAGGACACACAGCCCAGGAGAGACAGGGAATCAGAGAGCAAGGCAGGACACACAGCCAGGAGAAACAGGGAATCAGAGAGCAAGGCCGGACACACAGCCCAGGAGAGACAGGGAATCAGAGCAAGACAGGACACACAGCCCAGGAGATACAGGGAATCAGAGAGCAAGGCAGGACACACAGCCCAGGAGAGACAGGGAATCAGAGAGCAAGGCAGGACACACAGCCCAGGAGAGACAGGGAATCAGAGAGCAAGACAGGACACACAGCCCAGGAGATACAGGGAATCAGAGAGCAAGGCAGGACACACAGCCCAGGAGATACAGGGAATCAGAGAGCAAGGCAGGACACACAGCCCAGGAGAGACAGGGAATCCGAGCAAGGCCGGACACACAGACCAGGAGATACAGGGAATTAGAGCAAGGCAGGACATGCAGCCAGGAGATACAGGGAATCAGAGAGCAAGGCCGGACACACAGCCAGGAGATACAGGGAATCAGAGCAAGGCAGGACACACGGCCCAAGAGAGACATGGAATCAGAGCGAGAGAGTGGAACAGCGAGGGATAGAGAGAGAGGGATAATGAGAGAGGGCTAAAGAGAGAGGGAGAGAGGAAGAGGAGAGAGGCAAGGGGGAGAGAGAGACAATTTTCACAGTGACTCTCTCCATTACCTGCCCATTCTGACTAAATATAATATCTGGCGTTTCAGTCAAGATCTTCTCCGCCATCAGTATCCTCTCTGTGTTCATCTTTAGGAATCAGACAGGGGAATCTACAGGGAATCAGAGCAAGGTAGGACACACAGCCCAGGACATACAGGGAATCAGAGCAAGACAGGATACACAGCACAGGAGAGACAGGGATACAAAGCAAGGCTGGACACATAACCCAGGCAAGACAGAGAATCATAGCAAGGCAGGACACACAGCCCAGGAGAGACAGGAAATCATAGCAAGGCAGGACACACAGCTCAGGAGAGACAGGGAATCAGAGCAAGACAGGACACACAGCCCAGGAGAGACAGGGAATCATAGCAAGGCAGGACACACAGCCCAGGGGAGACAGGGAATCAGAGCAAGGCAGGACATACCACCCAGGAGAGACAGGGAATCATAGCAAGGCAGGACACACAGCCCAGGAGAGACAGGGAATCAGAGCAAGGCAGGACACGCAGCTCAGGAGAGACAGGGAATCAGAGCAAGACAGGACACACAGCCCAGGAGAGACAGGGAATCAGAGCAAGGCAGGACACACAGCCCAGGAGAGACAGGGAATCAGAGCAAGGCAGGACACACAGCCCAGGAGAGACAGGGAATCAGAGCAAGGCAGGACACGCAGCTCAGGAGAGACAGGGAATCAGAGCAAGACAGGACACACAGCCCAGGAGAGACAGGGAATCAGAGCAAGGCAGGACACACAGCCCAGGAGAGACAGGGAATCATAGCAAGGCAGGACACACCACCCAGGAGAGACAGGGAATCATAGCAAGGCAGGACACACCACCCAGGAGAGACAGGGAATCAGAGCAAGGCAGGACACACAGCCCAGGAGAGACAGGGAATCAGAGCAAGGCAGGACACACAGCCCAGGAGAGACAGGGAACCAGAGCAAGGCAGGACACACAGCCCAGGAGAGACAGGGAATCAGAGCAAGGCAGGACACACAGCCCAGGAGAGACAGGGAACCAGAGCAAGGCAGGACACACAGCCCAGGAGAGACAGGGAATTAGAGCAAGGCAGGACACACAGCCCAGGAGAGACAGGGAATCACAGCAAGGCCGGACACACAGCCAGGAGATACAGGGAATCAGAGCAAGGCAGGACACACAGCCCAGGAAAGAGACAGGGAATCAGAGCAAGGCAGGACACGCAGCCCAGGAGAGACAGGGAATCCGAGCAAGGCAGGACACACAGCCCAGGAGAGACAGGGAATCAGAGCAAGGCAGGACACACAGCCCAGGAAAGACAGGGAATCTAAACAAGGCAGGACACACAGTCCAGGAGAGACAGGGAATCCGAGCAAGGCAGGACACACAGCCCAGGAGAGACAGGGAATCAGAGCAAGGCAGGACACACAGCCCAGGAAAGACAGGGAATCTAAACAAGGCAGGACACACAGCCCAGGAGAGACAGGGAATCAGAGCAAGGGAGGACACACAGCCCGGGAGAGACAGGGAATCAGAGCAAGGCAGGACACACAGCTCGGGAAAGACAGGGAATCTAAACAAGGCAGGACACACAGCCCAGGAGAGACAGGGAATCAGAGCAAGGGAGGACACACAGCCCAGGAGAGACAGGGAATCAGAGCAAGGCAGGACACACAGCCCAAGAGAGACAGGGAATCAGAGCAAGGCAGGACACACAGCCCAGGAAAGACAGGGAATCTAAACAAGGCAGGACACACAGCCCAGGAGAGACAGGGAATCAGAGCAAGGCAGGACACACAGCCCAGGAGAGACAGGGAATCAGAGCAAGGGAGGACACACAGCTCGGGAGAGACAGGGAATCAGAGCAAGGGAGGACACACCATCCAGGAGAGCATTTTCCAGCAGTAAGCTACAATTATAGTTACACCTATGTGCTATGTGATACTGGATAGGAAATGTCCCACTGTAATTGTATTTGTATATTTATTATTATATTTATACAAATAATATTGCTGCCAAATGATGTCACAATGTGGAAATATGATTCAGATAAGATAGAGCTACTTTATTGCGGAACATCTACGGACATATAATTGTATTTTGTAATTAAAAAGAAATAACATTAAGTATTTTTATTATTAACCTCTACTTACATAAAGGACATGTCACAAACCACCATGTGCCAGTCAGGGCTGTGTGATGTCTTTGCACTGGGCCTTTAGGATAAGGGACTCACTGTTCTAGTGGTACCGTGTTCAGCTCTGGGTATATAACTGTACTATAGGGGTGGTGTCACTGTACTGCAATACTGGGTGCATTATATTTGTGTGTGACAGGTTGTTATAGTGATTATATTCATGTTAAACATACCTGGTATATGTATGTATTGCTTTATAAATAGTTTTGTGGTAATTCAATTAAAGGGTGTGACTGGGTCTATGTGGGTGTAATATGGGAGATAGGAGGACTGAGAGTGCTGTGAAGAGAGGAGGGCTGGGAGTGGTGACAGGAGGAGAGAGGAAGGGATAGAGTGCTGAGAACGAGAGGAAAGCAGAGAGAAAGGATGGCGAGAGTGATGAAGGGAGAGAAACGTACCTGTATTAGTAATGTATTACGCACCTTCACTGATTTCTTTAAACAGATATGTTTTAATGAGTTTGTGAAGCAGGAAGACTGAGCGAGGCAAGCAGTTCTACAGAGTAGGGGCAGCTGAAAAAAGTCCTTAAGGCAGAGTGAGATGTTGATCATTAGTAAGGTGAATTTTAATCTTTTTTATCTTTTTCTTTAGCAAAAGGAGTTGGTGAGATTACTCTTGAGCTAACAGTCACACACACACAGTGCTTGTATGCAAAGTGCTTTGCATGACTGAGAGTTCACAAGCTTACAGACTAAAAAACATAGTGAAACCAAAGGTGAAGGAATTAAAAGGGAGATACAAGGACTTGACAAGTAATTTAAAAAAGAGTAGAGGGTAAATTAGTAATTAAACCTGTGGGCGTAGCAGCTGTGATAAATATAGAAGATAAAGTAACACAAATCATAAATGGGGGGGGGGGGTGGGGGGGTGGACCGGGTAGGTGGGGGCATGTTAGATGATTACAGAGACAGAAGAAGGTGTGAGGCTCTACGTCTTGAGGTAAATAGAAATGGGAGGTGGAGTCAGAGGAGATCAATCTGACAATGAACAACACCTAAGTAGCTTTGTTCTATTGGTCTGGTCACCTACTTCTAGCTCACATGTTGCCGGAACAGGGAGAAATATCCTGTAGCATAAGTCATGTCATAAGAGTGACCCAGCCCCGAAATACCAGGCAATTCTACCCTGACCAGGCGAAACAGCAAAACCCAGATGTGCGTTTCGGCCTCTCTTGGGCCTCATTAGTGAGCTACAGCTCTACTCCCTAAGGCACAGTGAGTAAACGGTCCATGTACCCTATATACCTTTCTTTCTATCTATGTCTGTCTATCTAATTATCAAAGAGGGTCAGAGAGTCTATTTTATTATATATAAATACACACTCCCATCACTCTGTAATTACACGTGTACTGACATGATTAATCTTCCTAAAGTAATATTACTATTTTCTGATATTTGTTTCTGCTTTCCATATAATTAAATTGAATATTAATCACTTTATTTACCTGCTGAGAACTTGGAAACAACCGAAAATCAGAGCCATCCGCCATCTTGTATTTAGAACCGGAAGCTAATGATAGTGAAAGCTTCCTGAAGAATGTAGCAGCCAATCAGTAATGGAGAGGGCGGTCCTTTACGATAACCTGTTTCCATGGTTTCCCTTTGCTTATACATATGTCTCACTCTCTGCATGGCAACTAATGATATCATAGCCCGTCTAATTATTTTATTGGTCCGGATATGTGTGCTGTTAATACCGCTGTGTAATGTGATGCTGCTGTGATGTATGCACTGCCAGAGGTTACAGATCCAAGTGACACAGCAGGAAGTGACTGTGTAATGTGTGTATACATCATATATTGTGATAGGGGACCTTATCTACGAGAGGGAGAGAGAGAGACATTAATTACACAGTGCAGAGAGAGGGCAGAAAGAGAGACACAGCGCAGAGAGAAAGAGGGAGAGGAAGGCCGAGAGGGAGACCCAGAGAGAGATGGAGGGAGATACAGGGAGGGGTAGGGAGAGAGAGAGGGAGTATACAATGCAGAGTGAGGGCAGAAAGAGAGACAGAGGGCTCAGAGAGAAAGAGGGAGATGAAGGGAGAGAGGGAGACCTAGAGAGAGATGGTGGGAGATACAGGGAGGGGTAGGGAGAGAGAGAGAGGGAGTACACAATGCAGAGAGAGGGCAAAAAGAGAGACAGAGGGCTCAGAGAGAAAGACAGAGAGGGCACAGAGAGAGAGAGCACAGAGAGAAGGGTGCACAGAGCGAGAACAGACAATTGAACATAACATATAATGCCGTCATTTATGACAGGTAAGTTACTAGTATATATATATATTTTGTTTCACAGCATATTTACCATTATTATTATTATTATTATTATTATTAATCTTCTGAGTGATTTATACTTTTTTATAATGTTGTTATTTCATCTTACTCACTTTGTCATAATAACAGATTAACCTATAACTCTGATTCTTTTTTAATGACATTAATTACTTCTTTCTCTCCAAAAACACTTCCCACATAGGTGGACTTAACAACCCAGATGTCCATATGCTTTCAAAATGTTATCTTTGTAGTCCTTGTGTTTGGTGTCATTAGGTCCAGGAGGGGACTGTACTATCAGATGGGATTACATTAGTACACAGAATAGTCCTTGTGTTTGGTATCATTGGGTCCAGGAGGGGACTGTACTATCAGATGGGATTACATTAGTACAGAGAATAGTCCTTGTGTTTGGTATCATTAGGTCCAGGAGGGGACTGTACTATCAGATGGGATTACATTAGTACAGAGAATAGTCCTTGTGTTTGGTATCATTGGGTCCAGGAGGGGACTGTACTATCAGATGGGATTACATTAGTACAGAGAATAGTCCTTGTGTTTGGTATCATTAGGTCCAGGAGGGGACTGTACTATCAGATGGGATTACATTAGTACAGAGAATAGTCCTTGTGTTTGGTGTCATTAGGCCCAGGAGGGGACTGTACTATCAGATGGGATTACATTAGTACAGAGAATAGTCCTTGTGTTTGGTATCATTGGGTCCAGGAGGGGACTGTACTATCAGATGGGATTACATTAGTACAGAGAATAGTCCTTGTGTTTGGTGTCATTAGGCCCAGGAGGGGACTGTACTATCAGATGGGATTACATTAGTACAGAGAATAGTCCTTGTGTTTGGTGTCATTAGGACCAGGAGGGGACTGTACTATCAGATGGGATTACATTAGTACAGAGAATAGTCCTTGTGTTTGGTATCATTAGGCCCAGGAGGGGACTGTACTATCAGATGGGATTACATTAGTACAGAGAATAGTCCTTGTGTTTGGTATCATTAGGCCCAGGAGGGGACTGTACTATCAGATGGGGTTACATTAGTACAGAGAATAGTCCTTGTGTTTGGTATCATTGGGTCCAGGAGGGGACTGTACTATCAGATGGGGTTACATTAGTACAGAGAATAGTCCTTGTGTTTGGTATCATTAGTCCCAGGAGAGGACTTTACTATCAGATGGGGTTACATTAGTACAGAGAATAGTCCTTGTGTTTGGTGTCATTAGGTCCAGGAGAGGACTGTACTATCAGATGGGATTACATTAGTACAGAGAATAGTCCTTGTGTTTGGTGTCATTAGGTCCAGGAGAGGACTGTACTATCAGATGGGATTACATTAGTACAGAGAATAGTCCTTGTGTTTGGTATCATTAGGTCCAGGAGGGGACTGTACTATCAGATGGGATTACATTAGTACAGAGAATAGTCCTTGTGTTTGGTGTCATTAGGTCCAGGAGGGGACTGTACTATCAGATGGGATTACATTAGTACAGAGAATAGTCCTTGTGTTTGGTATCATTAGGCCCAGGAGGGGACTGTACTATCAGATGGGATTACATTAGTACAGAGAATAGTCCTTGTGTTTGGTATCATTAGGCCCAGGAGGGGACTGTACTATCAGATGGGGTTACATTAGTACAGAGAATAGTCCTTGTGTTTGGTATCATTAGGTCCAGGAGGGGACTGTACTATCAGATGGGATTACATTAGTACAGAGAATAGTCCTTGTGTTTGGTATCATTAGATCCAGGAGGGAACTGTACTATCAGATGGGATTACATTAGTACAGAGAATAGTCCTTGTGTTTGGTGTCATTAGGTCCAGGAGGGGACTGTACTATCAGATGGGATTACATTAGTACAGAGAATAGTCCTTGTGTTTGGTATCATTGGGTCCAGGAGGGGACTGTACTATCAGATGGGATTACATTAGTACAGAGAATAGTCCTTGTGTTTGGTATCATTAGGTCCAGGAGAGGACTGTACTATCAGATGGGATTACATTAGTACAGAGAATAGTCCTTGTGTTTGGTATCATTAGGTCCAGGAGAGGACTGTACTATCAGATGGGATTACATTAGTACAGAGAATAGTCCTTGTGTTTGGTGTCATTAGGCCCAGGAGGGGACTGTACTATCAGATGAGGTTACATTAGTACAGAGAATAGTCCTTGTGTTTGGTATCATTAGGCCCAGGAGGGGACTGTACTATCAGATGGGATTACATTAGTACAGAGAATAGTCCTTGTGTTTGGTATCATTAGGTCCAGGAGAGGACTGTACTATCAGATGGGATTACATTAGTACAGAGAATAGTCCTTGTGTTTGGTGTCATTAGGTCCAGGAGAGGACTGTACTATCAGATGGGATTACATTAGTACAGAGAATAGTCCTTGTGTTTGGTATCATTAGGTCCAGGAGGGGACTGTACTATCAGATGGGATTACATTAGTACAGAGAATAGTCCTGTGTTTGGTGTCATTAGGTCCAGGAGCGGACTGTACTATCAGATGGGATTACATTAGTACAGAGAATAGTTCTTGTGTTTGGTGTCATTAGGCCCAGGAGGGGACTGTACTATCAGATGGGATTACATTAGTACAGAGAATAGTCCTTGTGTTTGGTGTCATTAGGTCCAGGAGGGGACTGTACTATCAGATGGGATTACATTAGTACAGAGAATAGTCCTTGTGTTTGGTATCATTAGGCCCAGGAGGGGACTGTACTATCAGATGGGATTACATTAGTACAGAGAATAGTCCTTGTGTTTGGTATCATTAGGTCCAGGAGGGGACTGTACTATCAGATGGGATTACATTAGTACAGAGAATAGTCCTTGTGTTTGGTGTCATTAGGCCCAGGAGAGGACTGTACTATCAGATGGGATTACATTAGTACAGAGAATAGTCCTTGTGTTTGGTGTCATTAGGTCCAGGAGAGGACTGTACTATCAGATGGGATTACATTAGTACAGAGAATAGTCCTTGTGTTTGGTATCATTGGGTCCAGGAGGGGACTGTACTATCAGATGGGATTACATTAGTACAGAGAATAGTCCTTGTGTTTGGTGTCATTAGGTCCAGGAGGGGACTGTACTATCAGATGGGATTACATTAGTACAGAGAATAGTCCTTGTGTTTGGTGTCATTAGGCCCAGGAGAGGACTGTACTATCAGATGGGATTACATTAGTACAGAGAATAATCCTTGTGCTTGGTGGCATTATGTCCAGGAGGGGACTGTACTATCAGAAGGGATTACATTAGTACAGAGAGTAGTCCTTGTGTTTGGTATCATTATGTCCAGGAGGGGACTGTACTATCAGATGGGATTACATTAGTACAGAGAATAGTCCTTGTGTTTGGTGTCATTAGGCCCAGGAGAGGACTGTACTATCAGATGGGATTACATTAGTACAGAGAATAGTCCTTGTGTTTGGTGTCATTAGGTCCAGGAGAGGACTGTACTATCAGATGGGGTTACATTAGTACAGAGAATAGTCCTTGTGTTTGGTGTCATTAGGTCCAGGAGAGGACTGTACTATCAGATGGGATTACATTAGTACAGAGAATAGTCCTTGTGTTTGGTATCATTGGGTCCAGGAGAGGACTGTACTATCAGATGGGATTACATTAGTACAGAGAATAGTCCTTGTGTTTGGTATCATTAGGTCCAGGAGGGGACTGTACTATCAGATGGGATTACATTAGTACAGAGAATAGTCCTTGTGTTTGGTGTCATTAGGTCCAGGAGAGGACTGTACTATCAGATGGGATTACATTAGTACAGAGAATAGTCCTTGTGTTTGGTGTCATTAGGTCCAGGACAGGACTGTACTATCAGATGGGATTACATTAGTACAGAGAATAGTCCTTGTGTTTGGTATCATTAGGCCCAGGAGGGGACTGTACTATCAGATGGGATTACATTAGTACAGAGAATAGTCCTTGTGTTTGGTATCATTAGGTCCAGGAGAGGACTGTACTATCAGATGGGATTACATTAGTACAGAGAATAGTCCTTGTGTTTGGTATCATTAGGCCCAGGAGGGGACTGTACTATCAGATGGGATTACATTAGTACAGAGAATAGTCCTTGTGTTTGGTGTCATTGGGCCCAGGAGGGGACTGTACTATCAGATGGGATTACATTAGTACAGGGAATAGTCCTTGTGTTTGGTATCATTAGGTCCAGGAGAGGACTGTACTATCAGATGGGATTACATTAGTACAGAGAATAGTCCTTGTGTTTGGTCTCATTAGGTCCAGGAGGGGACTGTACTATCAGATGGGATTACATTAGTACAGAGAATAGTCCTTGTGTTTGGTATCATTAGGTCCAGGAGAGGACTGTACTATCAGATGGGATTACATTAGTACAGAGAATAGTCCTTGTGTTTGGTCTCATTAGGTCCAGGAGAGGACTGTACTATCAGATGGGATTACATTAGTACAGAGAATAGTCCTTGTGTTTGGTATCATTAGGTCCAGGAGAGGACTGTACTATCAGATGGGATTACATTAGTACAGAGAATAGTCCTTGTGTTTGGTATCATTAGGTCCAGGAGAGGACTGTACTATCAGATGGGATTACATTAGTACAGAGAATAGTCCTTGTGTTTGGTCTCATTAGGTCCAGGAGGGGACTGTACTATCAGATGGGATTACATTAGTACAGAGAATAGTCCTTGTGTTTGGTGTCATTAGGCCCAGGAGGGGACTGTACTATCAGATGGGATTACATTAGTACAGAGAATAGTCCTTGTGTTTGGTATCATTAGGCCCAGGAGGGGACTGTACTATCAGATGGGATTACATTAGTACAGAGAATAGTCCTTGTGTTTGGTATCATTGGGTCCAGGAGGGGACTGTACTATCAGATGGGATTACATTAGTACAGAGAATAGTCCTTGTGTTTGGTATCATTAGGTCCAGGAGAGGACTGTACTATCAGATGGGATTACATTAGTACAGAGAATAGTCCTTGTGTTTGGTATCATTGGGTCCAGGAGGGGACTGTACTATCAGATGGGATTACATTAGTACAGAGAATAGTCCTTGTGTTTGGTGTCATTAGGTCCAGGAGGGGACTGTACTATCAGATGGGATTACATTAGTACAGAGAATAGTCCTTTTGTTTGGTATCATTAGGCCCAGGAGAGGACTGTACTATCAGATGGGATTACATTAGTACAGAGAATAGTCCTTGTGTTTGGTATCATTAGGCCCAGGAGAGGACTGTACTATCAGATGGGGTTACATTAGTACAGAGAATAGTCCTTGTGTTTGGTATCATTAGGTCCAGGAGAGGACTGTACTATCAGATGGGATTACATTAGTACAGAGATTAGTCCTTGTGTTTGGTATCATTAGGTCCAGGAGGGGACTGTACTATCAGATGGGATTACATTAGTACAGAGAATAGTCCTTGTGTTTGGTATCATTAGGTCCAGGAGAGGACTGTACTATCAGATGGGATTACATTAGTACAGAGAATAGTCCTTGTGTTTGGTATCATTAGGCCCAGGAGAGGACTGTACTATCAGATGGGATTACATTAGTACAGAGAATAGTCCTTGTGTTTGGTGTCATTAGGTCCAGGAGGGGACTGTACTATCAGATGGGATTACATTAGTACAGAGAATAGTCCTTGTGTTTGGTATCATTAGGCCCAGGAGAGGACTGTACTATCAGATGGGATTACATTAGTACAGAGAATAGTCCTTGTGTTTGGTATCATTAGGTCCAGGAGAGGACTGTACTATCAGATGGGGTTACATTAGTACAGAGAATAGTCCTTGTGTTTGGTATCATTAGGTCCAGGAGAGGACTGTACTATCAGATGGGATTACATTAGTACAGAGAATAGTCCTTGTGTTTGGTGTCATTAGGTCCAGGAGGGGACTGTACTATCAGATGGGATTACATTAGTACAGAGAATAGTCCTTGCGTTTGGTGTCATTAGGCCCAGGAGAGGACTGTACTATCAGATGGGATTACATTAGTACAGAGAATAGTCCTTGCGTTTGGTGTCATTAGGCCCAGGAGAGGACTGTACTATCAGATGGGATTACATTAGTACAGAGAATAGTCCTTGTGTTTGGTGTCATTAGGTCCAGGAGGGGACTGTACTATCAGATGGGATTACATTAGTACAGAGAATAGTCCTTGTGTTTGGTGTCATTAGGTCCAGGAGAGGACTGTACTATCAGATGGGATTACATTAGTACAGAGAATAGTCCTTGTGTTTGGTGTCATTAGGCCCAGGAGGGGACTGTACTATCAGATGGGATTACATTAGTACAGAGAATAGTCCTTGTGTTTGGTATCATTAGGTCCAGGAGAGGACTGTACTATCAGATGGGATTACATTAGTACAGAGAATAGTCCTTGTGTTTGGTATCATTAGGCCCAGGAGGGGACTGTACTATCAGATGGGATTACATAAGTACAGAGAATAGTCCTTGTGTTTGGTGTCATTAGGTCCAGGAGAGGACTGTACTATCAGATGGGGTTACATTAGTGCAGAGAATAGTCCTTGTGTTTGGTATCATTAGGTCCAGGAGAGGACTGTACTATCAGATGGGATTACATTAGTACAGGGAATAGTCCTTGTGTTTGGTATCATTAGGCCCAGGAGGGGACTGTACTATCAGATGGGATTACATTAGTACAGAGAATAGTCCTTGTGTTTGGTGTCATTAGGTCCAGGAGAGGACTGTACTATCAGATGGGATTATATTAGTACAGAGAATAGTCCTTGTGTTTGGTATCATTAGGTCCAGGAGGGGACTGTACTATCAGATGGGATTACATTAGTACAGACAATAGTCCTTGTGTTTGGTATCATTAGGTCCAGGAGAGGACTGTACTATCAGATGGGGTTACATTAGTACAGAGAATAGTCCTTGTGTTTGGAGTCATTAGGTCCAGGAGGGGACTGTACTATCAGATGGGATTACATTAGTATAGAGAATAGTCCTTGTGTTTGGTATCATTAGGCCCAGGAGAGGACTGTACTATCAGATGGGATTACATTAGTACAGAGAATAGTCCTTGTGTTTGGTGTCATTAGGCCCAGGAGGGGACTGTACTATCAGATGGGATTACATTAGTAAAGAGAATAGTCCTTGTGTTTGGTATCATTGGGTCCAGGAGGGGACTGTACTATCAGATGGGATTACATTAGTACAGAGAATAGTCCTTGTGTTTGGTATCATTAGGCCCAGGAGGGGACTGTACTATCAGATGGGATTACATTAGTACAGAGAATAGTCCTTGTGTTTGGTATCATTAGGTCCAGGAGAGGACTGTACTATCAGATGGGATTACATTAGTACAGAGAATAGTCCTTGTGTTTGGTATCATTAGGCCCAGGAGAGGACTGTACTATCAGATGGGATTACATTAGTACAGAGAATAGTCCTTGTGTTTGGTGTCATTAGGTCCAGGAGGGGACTGTACTATCAGATGGGATTACATTAGTACAGAGAATAGTCCTTGTGTTTGGTATCATTAGGCCCAGGAGAGGACTGTACTATCAGATGGGATTACATTAGTACAGAGAATAGTCCTTGTGTTTGGTATCATTAGGTCCAGGAGAGGACTGTACTATCAGATGGGGTTACATTAGTACAGAGAATAGTCCTTGTGTTTGGTATCATTAGGTCCAGGAGAGGACTGTACTATCAGATGGGATTACATTAGTACAGAGAATAGTCCTTGCGTTTGGTGTCATTAGGTCCAGGAGGGGACTGTACTATCAGATGGGATTACATTAGTACAGAGAATAGTCCTTGCGTTTGGTGTCATTAGGTCCAGGAGGGGACTGTACTATCAGATGGGATTACATTAGTACAGAGAATAGTCCTTGTGTTTGGTATCATTAGGCCCAGGAGGGGACTGTACTATCAGATGGGATTACATAAGTACAGAGAATAGTCCTTGTGTTTGGTGTCATTAGGTCCAGGAGAGGACTGTACTATCAGATGGGGTTACATTAGTGCAGAGAATAGTCCTTGTGTTTGGTATCATTAGGTCCAGGAGAGGACTGTACTATCAGATGGGATTACATTAGTACAGGGAATAGTCCTTGTGTTTGGTATCATTAGGCCCAGGAGGGGACTGTACTATCAGATGGGATTACATTAGTACAGAGAATAGTCCTTGTGTTTGGTGTCATTAGGTCCAGGAGGGGACTGTACTATCAGATGGGATTATATTAGTACAGAGAATAGTCCTTGTGTTTGGTATCATTAGGTCCAGGAGGAGACTGTACTATCAGATGGGATTACATTAGTACAGGGAATAGTCCTTGTGTTTGGTATCATTAGGTCCAGGAGGGGACTGTACTATCAGATGGGATTACATTAGTACAGACAATAGTCCTTGTGTTTGGTATCATTAGGTCCAGGAGGGGACTGTACTATCAGATGGGATTACATTAGTACAGACAATAGTCCTTGTGTTTGGTATCATTAGGCCCAGGAGAGGACTGTACTATCAGATGGGATTACATTAGTACAGAGAATAGTCCTTGTGTTTGGTATCATTAGGTCCAGGAGGGGACTGTACTATCAGATGGGATTACATTAGTACAGAGAATAGTCCTTGTGTTTGGTGTCATTAGGTCCAGGAGAGGACTGTACTATCAGATGGGGTTACATTAGTACAGAGAATAGTCCTTGTGTTTGGTGTCATTAGGTCCAGGAGGGGACTGTACTATCAGATGGGATTACATTAGTATAGAGAATAGTCCTTGTGTTTGGTATCATTAGGCCCAGGAGAGGACTGTACTATCAGATGGGATTACATTAGTACAGAGAATAGTCCTTGTGTTTGGTGTCATTAGGCCCAGGAGGGGACTGTACTATCAGATGGGATTACATTAGTACAGAGAATAGTCCTTGTGTTTGGTATCATTGGGTTCAGGAGGGGACAGTACTATTGAAGGGGTTAACATATTCTGCCAATGAAGGGGTTAACATATTTTGCTGACACATAGCCTAACCATAATATCATGTGCCTATCCTTGAGATGTTTGTCGACCTTACTAAAACACAAAACATTTCTAGTTGTTCTAAGAAACAGAAAACACCTGATTATATGTCCTTGTACCGACTAACGTGAACTGTGAAAATCGCTCTAATATCCGCCTTCTTTTGCAAGTATAAATTATATGCAATGACGTAGCAATAAACGGAATTAGTACTGAGACTGATTGTGTGTGTGTTACATCCAGTACGAGTTCTACAGAATTCTGGTTGGGCCTGTGTTTCCAAGCTGCCAACTACCGATTAGGAAGCCCCAACAAACTGGTGTCAGAAGAGTGGGATACAGAGATCGAAGTACGACGGAGTGGGTGAGTAGAGTGAATTGTGTCTATTTGCACCTTCCTTTGCTCCCACTCTCGTCGTCCTTTGTAAACTGTATACAAGTAAATAAGTTGGGCACACACTCCCTGTGGTAGGGAGAATTAAGAATTAAGAATTAAGTCTTTGGTAGACTGTAGGTATAATCCCTAAAAGGTAGGGAGACTCTCTAAGGAAGAGAGTGTAAAATTAGGCCTCTGGAAGGCCATATATATATCAAGGATATATATATATATATATATATATATATTATTCCTAAGGTGGGAATAGAAAGGATAAAATTGATATAAATATATACTTGACGGCTTGGTTTACAGTGCCCAAAATCCGCTTTTGCTTGCTTATTAATTTTGCTGTATTGCTATGCTGTTTAAGATAAGAAATGTTTTATTATTCTGTGTAAAAATCAGGAAGTAAGGTCTCTGGACACTGTAAGACGCACCGTCTCTGTGTCTAGGGGCAACCCGTTAACTCGAGAATATCTTTCGGAATTGTCCAAGCTATTTCAGCTCAGTACAGACTAATCCTGTTCTCGGATTAAAAAACTGTGATCGCAAATAAGGTTACGTTGTCTATTGAGACAACCACCTAAAGTTTTTTTTAGAAGGATAGTTGTTAATGGTTACTTCCCAGTCTAAACCTCCCAAAGCTGTCATATGTAATTATATACACAGCGTAACATCAGGTCCCGTGAAAGAGCAAACGAGATAAGAACACAGAAATATAAAGGAACTTTTTCTTTTCTTTACATACATTTATATAATATTCTGATTGCTTTTGTTTATAAAGTAGATGGATTGTCTTGTGTTTTGCTGCAAATTAATTTGTGAGTGTTAGCTGTACTTTCTTTTCTTTGCAATACAATTGTGAAATGCAGGTTAGAGAATTTTCCTTTGTGTCTTTAAGGGTTGTAGAGATCGTGTCCACCACTGAAATATATTTCTAAAGCCGGCATATATGTAAAAAAAAAAGGAAATCTTTTTCCAGAAATATGTAACAGTGGAGGATTTATGGTCTATCTTGTTTGTAAGTGTAAGACAATGTGTTTATTCTATTTTAAAGCTTGCTAACACTTATCTCCGCGTCCCGGAAAAAAAAAAAGGCTGTGAATTTCTGTCTCCTTGCAGAAAATTCTTAAGGTCGTATTTAGTTTGGATAAGATGTGTATGGAATGTTGTTGCTGAACTTTTTAAGGTGGATTCCAGTATTGGTAGTTATATGTTTGTGGAGAGATGTCTCAGGAAGAAGTGGAGTGTTAGTTTGGAATTATTGTAAGTTAAGTATGGGACTGAAGCGAATAGTTCCTAGAATGTTATAGTAAGTGATTTGGAAGAGAGATTTTGTATGTGAATTTGATCCAAAATGGAGTTTGTTTTTGAATAGATTGCAAATAGTAAATACGGAAAGAGAAAACAGGCAGCCCTTAACCCCCGAATTAATCCTTATACATATATGATGTATCTGAAGTGAATGTGTCAAGGACACCATGACTCAGACTGACATCAGACTTGTTATATAGACTTTTAGACTCTGATACAGAGTCAGGATGGAATTGGGCTAACGTCCCTTCCATTACGTGACAATGACTTTAGATTTGTCCAGGATATAAGGGCAATTAATTACTTAGTCATCCCAATTGCCCCGACTGTCCCTGATATCACTGCTCTCATTACGGCCATTTCCCATGACGCCACTATATTTATTATTATTATTGATTTATCAAACGCATTATTTTTGGTCCCATTGGACCATGAGACACAACTACTTATGGTTTTCACTTTTTGATGGGTGCCAAATAACATGGACCCGTCTTCCCCTAAGGCTACGTGGATTCACCAGCTGCTTACTCACTGGTGCTCCAACAATACCTTGCGGTCATGGACCCGTGTCATGGTTCTGTCCCCATTCAGTACGTCACAAGGACCTACTGTTTGGTATGTACTCCTAACGGGGAAGCCAAATAGATAGGATTCACTCAGTCTGCTACAGCACCTAGCAGCTGAAGGTCACAAGGTAACTAAAAACAAAATACAAATGGGGGCAACACATGTTTATGATTAATTATTGCAGGCAATGGATCCTTGAATGCTCACACTATGACTCCATTTTATGTACGGCTGCTAAGGGGGACAGCCTAGAGCATATTCAGTGGACTCCAGACATGACTAAAGCTTTTGTGACCTTAAAAGTTAGCATTATGCAGGCTCCCATTTTAGGACTACCTGATTATTGTAAACTTTTTCATTTGTATGCAAAGGACAACTGTAAAACCATGGCCGCGGTCTGTGCCCAAGATCACGGAGGTAGTATGTGTCCCGTTGCATTATTTTCCAAAGTAGTCCAGGGGATGCTGGCGTGTCTCCAAAAACATTTGGTTCATTGTGATATGGCCGTACAGAAAGCACCCCCCCCCCCCTTTCCCCCGCTCAAGAGCAGGGACAGAGAGAACACAAGCTGCAGCTGCAAACCCCCCCCCGCTGCATCCAGTAGTACACTGGAAACGAAACTAGTAAAACTGATAAAACATAGCAAGTACAAAGAATTGCAATGATTTTATATCTAGAGGTAATGCTTTAGCTGACAGGGTACTAGCAACAGTTGCAAGTGTCATTTTTGCATCAGAATCTTAAAATCACACTGCCAGACATACATACAAAGATATATACAGTGTCTACAGAATAACTCTACAGTACCTAACAAAGCATTACATGATCATTTGCCTCCACCCACAGCTTGATTTTACTCATATATCAAAGACAGGATCAAAGCAATTGTACCTGTTGGTGATAGTAGACCAGTTCTCTCGGTGGCCTGAGGCCTTTGTAACACAAAGTGAGGATGCTAAGACGGTAGCTAAAATATTAACTACCGAAATAATACTGAGATATGGATGCCCATTGCAAATTAATTCTGATAATGGACCAGCCTTTATTAGTGCGGTAATTAAGGAACTGGTACAATGGCTACAGATAACCTGGAAATTCCATATCCCTTACCATCCTCAGAGTTCAGGCATAGTGGAAAGAATGAACCGCACTATTAAGGAGAAACTTACAAAGGCCACTGCAGGTACATGGGTGAACTGGCAGAAATACTTATCTGCCATTCTAGCAGAAATTAGGATGACTCCTAATAAGTCTACTAAATTGTCCCTTTTTGAGATTCTTATGGGAAGACCATTTCCAACTCCTTGGGTAAAAGGCCCACTTGTAATTATGTCTGGTGATCTTGATCTTATAAGAGAACAATATGTGCAACAATTGATTGATAAATTGAATGGCATCTATGGTGATGTGTCTTCTCGCTTTCCTTTACCCTCACAGGAACCAACACATCCGTTCCAACCAGGTGACCTCGTCTGTGTCCGACAACTGAAAAGAGCAAAGAAGGGAGGTTTCCCATTCGGATCACCGACTACCGTTGTAGCAGTAACCAGGACTGCCATCCTCACTGACTCACAGGACATCTGGATCCACGCATCACGTCTGAAGCTGTGTCCAAAGAGGGGTGAAGCAGGTGACAAAGTCCCCATGAAAGCGATTGAAGACAGCGATAATAAAAATGTCAAACCTACTCCTGCATCCACAGAATGCATGAAAGAACTTTCTTCTTTTTATGGGCATTATGCTCCTGATTTATTTGCCCTTATGGACATTTCTTAATTGCCATTATGACCCAGACGAACTAGGAACACTAAAGTCTGTTTGTGGTAAACACAATAACACTCACACCAATACTAGTTCTCCTCATAGGCACAAGAGATCCACAAGTGATAACACAATTATACAAAATCATCCCTGGGAACGTAATGTTACAAGGATATGCTCACTCCCTTAACCTTTCCAATTGCTGGGTAAGTGCACACGTTGTTACACATGGGGAATGGGTATGCCTCTATTTGGCCTTCCAGCAGAAAACTTCACTCAAAGCCACATATATTACAATGGCAGTACACAACCCCGCAAATGGAATTTCTTTACTTATGTACAATCAGCTACACCACTTAACTCTATATGGATGCAACACCTCATAAGCACGTATTTCCCATCAAAATATAATGAGTGTATAATTTATGTTAACCCACACTAACCCAGGGTATAACTGTTTTAGGGACCTAGGAAAATGTAAATCTGTTGGTTGGTTCACTTGCTCCAATACCACACTTATTTTTATAGGACCTCCTCCCTTTCTGACCTGTACAAGAGTTGTTCACCTTGGAGCTGTAGTGGTCCCGGATGTCCCTACTTATTTTCTCTTTTACATAATATATCAATTAATGGTACTGGTTGTAGCAACAGTAATGGGTCCGTGTCTAATCTCTTCCACCTTATGCCGCCTTCTCCAGCCATGAATGTATACTTTTTCTGTGGCAGGTACGCCTATCGATGGCTGCCCCCTAATTGGGTGGGCAGCTGTTATTTAGGTCAAGTAATCCCATATATATATATATACACAACCCCAACACTTTCACAAGGCCGCATCAGAACCATGAGGGATATAGAGCAGAAGTGCGGGTGGAAAATATTCCTAGACAACCTAGGTATAACCTTCCCACATGTAGGCGTAGGGAAACTACAGGTAGAACTATCCATACTTTCTCTACTAGTACAGAG
Source organism: Discoglossus pictus (assembly GCA_027410445.1). Lineage (NCBI taxonomy): Eukaryota > Metazoa > Chordata > Amphibia > Anura > Alytidae > Discoglossus > Discoglossus pictus. Next base: position 442,653,916 of record CM050166.1, on the reverse strand, counting down.
GGCATTGAAAAGCTCTGCTGAAGCAATTGAGAAACTAAAATAGGAGCAGGTGCAAATTTAGAATGGTCACTTTGTAGAATAGAATGGCTTTAGATTATGTTTTAGCTTCCAAGGGCGGTGTGTGTGCTTTAATAGGTAAAGAATGTTGTTCTTATATTGATGATAATTCAGTTTACTGTCATTACTTCCCTTGTATTCACCTATTATATTGTAGGTGATAGACCCTCCAGTGTCTCAGTTCGCTTCCTATCATATATATACACCACTGCTTACATCCCAAATAAAGATCACGTTGTGATCTAAGAGGGGAATGAAGGGGTTAAAATATTCTGCTGATGAAGGGGTTAACATATTTTGCTGACACATAGCCTAACCATCATGTGCCTATCCTTGGGATGTTTGTCGACCTTACTAAAACACAAAACATTTCTAGTTGTTCTAAGAAACAGAAAACACCTGATTATATGTCCTTGTACCGACTAACGTGAACTGTGAAAATCGCTCTAATATCCGCCTTCTTTTGCAAGTATAAAGTCTATGCAATGACGTAGCAATAAACGGAATTAGTACTGAGACTGATTGTGTGTGTGTTACATCCAGTACGAGTTCTACAGAATTCTGTTTGGACCTGTATTTCTAAGCCGCCAATTACCGATTAGGAAGCCCCAACAGGGGAGACACAGGAGAGAAAGGAGACACAGCAGAGGGAGATGGGGGGAGAAAGGAGACACAGGGGAGGGAGATGGGGGAGAAAGGAGACATAGGGGAGGGAGATGGGGAGAAAGGAGACATAGGGGAGGGAGATGGGGGAGAAAGGAGACATAGGGGAGGGAGATGGGGGAGAAAGGAGACATAGGGGAGGGAGATGGGGGGGGGAAAGGAGACACAGGGGAGGGAGATGGGGTAGAAAGGAGACCCAGGGGAGGGAGATGGAGAAAGAGTGGTGGAGAGAGACACACATGGGAAGGACGAAGAAAGAGACACAGGGGAGGGAGATGGGGGAAGTAGAAACAGGGGAGGGAGGAGACCCATGGGAGGGAGAGGAGGCAGAAAGGAGACACAGAGAGTGAGAAGGGAGGAGACACAGGGAAGAGAGTGGGGGTGAAAGGAGACACAGGGGAGGGAGAAACATGGTGGGGGGAAAGGGACACAAGGGAGAGAGAGGGTGGAAAGACACAGGGGAAAAGAGACATAGGGGGAAAGGAAACACAGGGGAAGGGGATGGGGTAATGAGACACAGGGAAGGAAGATGGGAGAAGGAGACACAGGGGAGGGAGAAAGGAGGCACAGGGGAGAGTGAGGGGGGAAGGAGACATATGGGAGGGAGAGGGGGAAAGGAGACACATGGGAGGGAGAGGGGGAGAGACAAAGGAGAAGAAGAAGAGGCAGGGAGGGGAGAAAGTAGACACAGGGGAGGGAGGGGGGAAAGAGACATAGGGAAGACACAGGGAGGGGGATGGGGGGGAGACACAGGGGAGGGAAAGACAAAGGGGAAGTAGAGGAGGCAGAAAGGAGACATGTGGAGACAGAGAGGGGAGAAAGGAGACACAGGGGAGGGAGAGGAGGGGTGAGAAAGGAGACACAGGGGAGAGAGAGGGGGAGAAACACAGGGGAGATACAGGGAAAGAGACATAGGGGAGGGGGAAAGGAGACACATGGGAGGGAGATGGGGAGACACAGGAGAGAAAGGAGACAGAGGGGAGGGAGATGGAGGGGAGACACAGGAGAGAAAGGAATCACAGGGGAGGGAGATGGGGGGAGAAAGGAGATACAGGGGAGGGAGAAAGGAGACACAGAGAGGGAGAAGGGTGGAAAGACACAGGGGAAAAGAGACATAGGGAGGAAGGAGACATGGGAAGGGGATGGGGGAATGAGACACAGGGGAGGAAGATGGGGAAGGAGACACATGGGAGGGAGAGGGGGAAAGGAGACACATGGGAGCAGGAGGGGGAGAGACAAAGGGGAAGAGAAGGAGCCAGAGAGGGGAGAAAGGAGACACAGGGGAGGGAGAGGGGGGGGGGGGACACAGGGGAGGAAAGAGACAGAGGGGAGGGGGAAAGGAAACACAGGGAGGGGGATGGGGGGAGAAAGAAACACAGGGGAGGAAGATGGGGGGAGCAGACACAGGGTAGAGTGAGGGGGCAAGGAGACATATGGGAGGGAGAGGAGGAAAGGACACACATGAGAGGAAGAGGGGAAGAGACAAAGGGGAAGAAGAGGAGGCAGAGAGGGGATAAAAGAGACAGGGGAGGGAGATGGGGGAGGAACACAGGGGGGGGAGAGACAGGGAAAGAGAAGTAGGGGAGGGGGAAAGAAAGGAGACCCAGGGGAGGGAGAAACATAGGGGAGGGTGAGGGGGGAGAAGAGACACAAGGGAGGGAGAGGGGGGAAATACACAGGAGGGAGGAGACACAGGGGAGGGAGAGACAAAGGGGAAGGAGAGGAGGCAGAAAGGAGACATGTGGAGGCAGAGAGGGGAGAAAGGAGTCTATGAGGAGTAGAGAGGGGGAGAAAGGAGACACAGGGGAGGGAGAGGGGGGAGACAGGAGACACAGGGAAGAGAGAGGGGGAGAAACACAGGGGGGGAGAGACAGGGAAAGAGACATAGGGGATGGGGAAAGGAGACACGGGGGATGGAGAGGAGGAAGAATTGAGAGGGAGAAGAAAGGAGACACAGAGAAAGGAGAGGGGGAGGAGACACAGGGGAGGGAGAAACATAGGGGAGGGAGAGGGGGAAGAAGAGACACAGGGGAGGGGGAAGAAGACCCAGGGGAGGGAGAGGGGGCAGAAAGGAGGCACAGGGGAGGGAGAGGGAGGCAGAAAGGAGACACAGGGGAGTGAGAGGGAGGCAGAAAGGAGACACAGGGGAGTGAGAGGGAGGCAGAAAGGAGACACAGGGGAGTGAGAGGGAGGCAGAAAGGAGACACAGGGGAGTGAGAGGGAGGCAGAAAGGAGACACAGGGGAGTGAGAGGGAGGCAGAAAGGAGACACAGGGGAGTGAGAGGGAGGCAGAAAGGAGACACAGGGGAGTGAGAGGGAGGCAGAAAGGAGACACAGGGGAGTGAGAGGGAGGCAGAAAGGAGACACAGGGGAGTGAGAGGGAGGCAGAAAGGAGACACAGGGGAGTGAGAGGGAGGCAGAAAGGAGACACAGGGGAGTGAGAGGGAGGCAGAAAGGAGACACAGGGGAGTGAGAGGGAGGCAGAAAGGAGACACAGGGGAGTGAGAGGGGGCAGAAAGGAGACACAGGTGAGTGAGAGGGAGGCAGAAAGGAGACACAGGGGAGTGAGAGGGAGGCAGAAAGGAGACACAGGGGAGTGAGAGGGAGGCAGAAAGGAGACACCGGGGAGTGAGAGGAAGGCAGAAAGGAGACACCGGGGAGTGAGATGGAGGCAGAAAGGAGACACCGGGGAGTGAGATGGAGGCAGAAAGGAGACACCGGGGAGTGAGATGGAGGCAGAAAGGAGACACCGGGGAGTGAGATGGAGGCAGAAAGGAAACACCGGGGAGTGAGATGGAGGCAGAAAGGAAACACCGGTTAGTGAGATCGAGGCAGAAAGGAAACACCGGTTAGTGAGATGGAGGCCGAAAGGAAACACCGGGAAGGAGAGGGAGGCAGAAAAGAAACACCGGGAAGGAGAGGGAGGCCGAAAGGAAACACAGGGAAGGAGAGGGAGGCCGAAAGGAAACACCGGGAAGGAGAGGGAGGCAGAAAGGAAACACCGGGAAGGAGAGGGAGGCAGAAAGGAAACACCGGGAAGGAGAGGGAGGCAGAAAGGAAACACCGGGAAGGAGAGGGAGGCAGAAAGGAGACACCGGGAAGGAGAGGGAGGCAGAAAGGAGACACCGGGAAGGAGAGGGAGGCAGAAAGGAGACACCGGGAAGGAGAGGGAGGCAGAAAGGAAACACCGGGAAGGAGAGGGAGGCAGAAAGGAGACACCGGGAAGGAGAGGGGGGCAGAAAGGATACACCGGGAAGGAGAGGGGGGCAGAAAGGATACACCGGGAAGGAGAGGGGGGCAGAAAGGAAACACCGGGAAGGAGAGGGAGGCAGAAAGGAAACACCGGGAAGGAGAGGGAGGCAGAAAGGAAACACCGGGAAGGAGAGGGAGGCAGAAAGGAAACACCGGGAAGGAGAGGGAGGCAGAAAGGAAACACCGGGAAGGAGAGGGAGGCAGAAAGGAAACACCGGAAGGAGAGGGAGGCCGAAATGAAACACCGGGAAGGAGAGGGAGGCCGAAAGGAGACACCGGGAAGGAGAGGGAGGCAGAAAGGAGACACCGGGAAGGAGAGGGAGGCAGAACGGAAACAGCGGGAAGGAGAGGGAGGCCTGAAAGGAAACACCGGGAAGGAGAGGGAGGCAGAAAGGAAACACCGGGAAGGAGAGGGAGGCAGAAAGGAAACACCGGAAGGAGAGGGAGGCAGAAATGAAACACCGGGAAGGAGAGAGAGGCAGAAAGGAAACACCGGGAAGGAGAGGGAGGCCGAAAGGAGACACCGGGAAGGAGAGGGAGGCAGAAAGGAAACACCGGGAAGGAGAGGGAGGCAGAAAGGAGACACCGGGAAGGAGAGTGAGGCAGAAAGGAAACACCGGGAAGGAGAGGGAGGCAGAAAGGAGACACCGGGAAGGAGAGGGAGGCAGAAAGGAAAAACCGGGAAGGAGAGGGAGGCAGAAAGGAGACACCGGGAAGGAGAGGGAGGCAGAAAGGAGACACCGGGAAGGAGAGAGAGGCAGAAAGGAAACACCGGGAAGGAGAGGGAGGCCGAAAGGAGACACCGGGAAGGAGAGGGAGGCAGAAAGGAAACACCGGGAAGGAGAGGGAGGCAGAAAGGAGACACCGGGAAGGAGAGTGAGGCAGAAAGGAAACAGTGGGAAGACACACACAGGCAGTGACACAGACATTGACACACATGTTGACACATACACACAGGGGACCACACACAGGCTGTGACACACACCCACAGACACAGACACACACTCACAGGCAGCGACACCCACCCACACCCACAGGCAGTGACAGACACACACACCCAGGGGGGATCACACACACACACAGGCAGTGAGACACACACAAAGGGGATGACACACACCCACAGGCAGTCACATACACAGACACATGGGCGGTGACACAGACACACACCCACAGGCAGTGACACCCACACACAGGGAGTGACACACAGATAGTGACACACACAGACAGTGACACACACACAGGCAGTTACACACACACACACACACACACACACAGGGAGTGACACACACATATACAGACAGTGACACACACATATACAGGCAGTTACACACACACACAGACAGTGACACACACACACACACACACAGAGAGTGACACACAGACAGTGACACACAGACAGTGACACACACACACAGAGGCAGTTACACACACACACACAGGGAGTGACACACAGACAGTGACACACACACACAGGCAGTTACACACACACACACAGACAGTGACACACAGACAGTGACACACACATATACAGGCAGTTACACACACAGACAGTGACACACAGACAGTGACACACACACATATACAGGCAGTTACACACACACACAGACAGTGACACACACACACACACACACAGAGAGTGACACACAGACAGTGACACACAGACAGTGACACACACACACAGAGGCAGTTACACACACACACACACAGGGAGTGACACACAGACAGTGACACACACACACAGGCAGTTACACACACACAGACAGTGACACACAGACAGTGACACACACATATACAGGCAGTTACACACACACAGACAGTGACACACACACACACACAGGGAGTGACACACAGACAGTGACACACACACACACACACACAGGGAGTGACACACAGACAGTGACACACACACACACAGAGGCAGTTACACACACACACAGGGAGTGACACACAGACAGTGACACACACACACACACACAGGCAGTTACACACACACACAGGGAGTGACACACAGACAGTGACACACACACACACAGGCAGTTACACACACCGAAAGTGACACACACACACAGAGGCAGTTACACACACACACACACACACACAGGGAGTGACACACAGACAGTGACACACACAGGCAGTTACACACACACACAGGGAGTGACACACAGACAGTGACACACACACACAGGCAGTTACACACACACACACACAGACAGTGACACACAGACAGTGACACACACATATACAGGCAGTTACACACACACACACACACAGACAGTGACACACAGACAGTGACACACACATATACAGGCAGTTACACACACACACACCGAAAGTGACACACAGACAGTGACACACACACAGAGGCAGTTACACACACACACACACACACAGGGAGTGACACACAGACAGTGACACACACACACACAGAGGCAGTTACACACACACACACAGAGGCGGTTACACACACACAGGGAGTGACACACAGACAGTGACACACACACACAGGCAGTTACACACACACACAGGGAGTGACACACACACAGAGGCAGTTACACACACACACAGGGAGTGACACACAGACAGTGACACACACATATACAGGCAGTTACACACACACACACACACAGACAGTGACACACAGACAGTGACACACACATATACAGGCAGTTACACACACACACACCGAAAGTGACACACAGACAGTGACACACACACAGAGGCAGTTACACACACACACACACACACAGGGAGTGACACACAGACAGTGACACACACACACACAGAGGCAGTTACACACACACACACAGAGGCGGTTACACACACACAGGGAGTGACACACAGACAGTGACACACACACACAGGCAGTTACACACACACACAGGGAGTGACACACAGACAGTGACACACACACAGAGGCAGTTACACACACACACAGGGAGTGACACACAGACAGTGACACACACACACACAGAGGCAGTTACACACACACACACACACACACAGAGGCAGTTACACACACACACACACAGGCAGTTACACACACACACAGGGAGTGACACACAGACAGTGACACACACCGAAAGTGACACACACACACAGAGGCAGTTACACACACACACACACACAGGGAGTGACACACAGACAGTGACACACACACACACAGGCAGTTACACACACACACAGGGAGTGACACACAGACAGTGACACACACACACACACAGGGAGTGACACACAGACAGTGACACACACACACAGGCAGTTACACACACACACACACAGGCAGTTACACACACACACAGACAGTGACACACACAGACAGTGACACACACACACAGAGGCAGTTACACACACACACACACAGGGAGTGACACACAGACAGTGACACACACACACACACACACACACACAGGCAGTTACACACACACACACACAGACACACACACAGGCAGTTACACACACACACACACAGACAGTGACACACAGACAGTGACACACATATATACAGGCAGTTACACACACACACAGACAGTGACACACACCGAAAGTGACACACAGACAGTGACACACACACACAGAGGCAGTTACACACACACACAGGGAGTGACACACAGACAGTGACACACACACACAGAGTCAGTTACACACACACACAGGGAGTGACACACAGACAGTGACACACACACACACAGGCAGTTACACACACACACACAGACAGTGACACACACATATACAGGCAGTTACACACACACACACAGACAGTGACACACAGACAGTGACACACACACACACAGAGGCAGTTACACACACACACACACACACAGGGAGTGACACACAGACAGTGACACACACACACAGAGGCAGTGACACACACACACACACACACACACACAGGGAGTGACACACAGACAGTGACACACACACACAGAGGCAGTGACACACACACACAGGCAGTTACACACACCGAAAGTGACACACAGACAGTGACACACACACACACACACAGGGAGTGACACACAGACAGTGACACACACACACAGGCAGTGACACACACACACACACACACACAGGGAGTGACACACAGACAGTGACACACATACACAGACAGTGACACACACACACACAGGCAGTTACACACACCGAAAGTGACACACAGACAGTGACACACACACACACACACACAGGGAGTGACACACAGACAGTGACACACACACACAGACAGTGACACACACACACACAGGCAGTTACACACAGACAGTGACACACACACACAGTTACACACACACAGGCAGTGACACACAGACAGTGACACACACACACACACAGAGGCAGTTACACACACACACACACACACAGGGAGTGACACACAGACAGTGACACACACACACAGGCAGTTACACACACACACAGGGAGTGACACACACACACACACACAGACAGTGACACACAAACACACACAGGCAGTGACACACAAACACACACAGGCAGTGACACACACACAGGCAGTGACACACACAATACATTACATGTAACCACCACTATCAGGACATATTATATATATATATATAAATATATATATATATATATATATATATATATATATATATATATCATTACATAACCAGCCCCGGTGTCTCTCCCCACACTGGGCACGGTGGGAGCTTCTATTCGGATCATTACTCTGACACTGCTGTCCTCACTGATGTGAGTAACTGAGCTGGACTGTGGTTCCTCCTCTCTACATGAAGAGTTTGCTGTGTTGTGATTGACTGAGCTGGACCAAGACCCCCTCCCCGGGTCACATGGTGCTGCTGCTGTTCTGTGATTAGCTGAGTTTGACGTGGTCTCTCCCCTCTACTGCTCACGTGACGAGTGTGCTGTGTTGTGATTGGCTGAGCTTGACTGTGACCCCTTCCCGGGTCACATGGTGCTGCTGCTGTTCTGTGATTAGCTGAGCTAGACTGTGTCTTCTCCCCTCTACTTCTGAGCACGGCCTGGCACGGTGAGTCTGACACTGGATCCCCTCACACAATAACAGTAGATAAGAGCAGCTCAGTATAAATCCCCAGCAGTGAGCGGGTCACACACGGGGAGTGCGGCTGGGCCTCAGTTATTATATCATTATATGTTGCTGGTCACGTGATACAGTACCCAATAATACCCCTGAGTACTGCTGAATACTCCTCATTATCTAGGACCAAGTCAGTGCCCTAAACCAGCAGGTCCTGGAAGGGGAATAGGTTGTGTATCAGTGTCCTAAACCAGCAGGTCCTGGAAGGGAAATAGGTTGTGTATCAGTGTCCTAAACCAGCAGGTCCTGGAAGTGAAATAGGTTGTGTATCAGTGCCCTAAACCGGCAGGTCCTGGAAGGACCATAAATCATCACAGTTACTCTCACCCACACACACATAAATATATATTACTAGAATATTGCCCGTCAAAAAATGACGGCAATGAAATTGTAAGGTAGCTAATGCTGTTTGGTGTATAATACTGAAATAACTAATAGATTACTAAATGAATATACTTTACCTATTTTGAAGCATTGTGTTGAAGAGCTGCAATCTGTTTTGATGTTGCTGGAGCATTATTGGTGTGGAGCTGCTGTGTAAGCATGCTGAATGTGTGCACTGTGTGGTATGAATATCTGTAGGTCGTTTGTGGCGTTTTGCGAGTTTCTTGTGGTGTTTTGCGAGTTTAGAGTGCTGTAGCCTCGTTTTCGTTTTGTTCGGCGGCCATTTTTTCTCTCGCTTACAGTTTTTTTTAGTCTCTAAACTCTTTTATTTCGAGTAAAATGAAGGTCTAAGTTGCATTTTTGAGGTCCTGGGTGCTCCCTCTTGGTGTAGGTAAGCTTTTTATGTATGTGCTGTGTGTATGTATTGGGTTTTACATTTTGTAATGTTCGCGAGTTGCGTCCGAGTGTTGCGAGGCCGTAATGTGTGTGTCGTGCTCTTTGGGTTGCGACGTGAACTTTGAGAGGGTCGCAGTTGCTGGCATGGAGCGCCTTCGGTGCTCCATGCCAGCAATTGAGACCCTCGCCCAGTGCCCTCGCTTTGCGAGGGCCTTGGCTCGCTATGCGAGCCCGCAGCGTTAGCAACAACTCGTACGCTCACAACTATATATGTGATTACTATATAATGTGTAGATGTACCGGCTGGGCATGCTCTTGTGCATTATTATTATTATTATTACTATATAATGTGTAGATGTACCGGCTGGGCATGCTCTTGTGCATTATTATTATTATTATTATTACTATACAATGTGTAGATGTACCGGCTGGGCATGCTCTTGTGCATTATTATTATTATTATTACTATACAATGTGTAGATGTACCGGCTGGGCATGCTCTTGTGCATTATTATTATTATTATTACTATATAATGTGTAGATGTACCGGCTGGGCATGCTCTCTGCGTGTACGCTTTCTCTATCTGCACCCTATGTGCACTGCTGTCTGTGTGCAATCTCTGTCTCTGTACCCCTCACTCTCTTTGTCAATCTCTCTGCACTCTCTGTGCGCTCTATCTGTGAACTCTCTCTGCGCTGTCTTTGTGCTCCCTCACTGTCTGTGTGTGCTCTTGCTCTGTAATTCTCTTTATGTCTCCCTCTCTCTCTGTACCTGTCTCCCTCTCTCTCTGTACCTGTCTCCCTCTCTCTCTGTACCTGTCTCCCTCTCTCTCTGTACCTGTCTCCCTCTCTCTCTGTACCTGTCTCTCTCCCTCTCTGTACCTGTCTCCCTCTCTCTCTGTACCTGTCTCCCTCTCTCTCTGTACCTGTCTCCCTCTCTCTCTGTACCTGACTCCCTCTCTCTCTGTACCTGTCTCCCTCTCTCTCTGTACCTGACTCCCTCTCTCTCTGTAGCTGTCTCCCTCTCTCTCTGTACCTGTCTCCCTCTCTCTCTGTACCTGTCTCCCTCTCTCTCTGTACCTGTCTCCCTCTCTCTCTGTACCTGTCTCCCTCTCTCTCTGTACCTGTCTCCCTCCCTCTCTCTCTGTACCTGTCTCCCTCCCTCTCTCTCTGTACCTGTCTCCCTCTCTCTCTGTACCTGTCTCCCTCTCTCTCTGTACCTGTCTCCCTCTCTCTCTGTACCTGTCTCCCTCTCTCTCTGTACCTGTCTCCTTCTCTCTCTGTAGCTGTCTCCTTCTCTCTCTGTAGCTGTCTCCCTCTCTCTCTGTAGCTGTCTCCCTCTCTCTCTGTAGCTGTCTCCCTCTCTCTCTGTAGCTGTCTCCCTCTCTCTCTGTACCTGTCTCCCTCTCTCTCTGTACCTGTCTCTCTCCCTCTCTGTACCTGTCTCCATCTCTCTCTGTACCTGTCTCCCTCTCTCTCTGTACCTGTCTCTCTCCCTCTCTGTACCTGTCTCCATCTCTGTACCTGTCTCCCTCTCTCTCTGTACCTGTCTCCCTCTCTCTCTGTACCTGTCTCCCTCTCTCTCTGTACCTGTCTCCCTCTCTCTCTGTACCTGTCTCCCTCTCTCTCTGTACCTGTCTCCCTCTCTCTCTGTACCTGTCTCCCTCCCTCTCTCTCTGTACCTGTCTCCCTCCCTCTCTCTCTGTACCTGTCTCCCTCTCTCTCTGTACCTGTCTCCCTCTCTCTCTGTACCTGTCTCCCTCTCTCTCTGTACCTGTCTCCCTCTCTCTCTGTACCTGTCTCCTTCTCTCTCTGTAGCTGTCTCCTTCTCTCTCTGTAGCTGTCTCCCTCTCTCTCTGTAGCTGTCTCCCTCTCTCTCTGTAGCTGTCTCCCTCTCTCTCTGTACCTGTCTCCCTCTCTCTCTGTACCTGTCTCTCTCCCTCTCTGTACCTGTCTCCATCTCTCTCTGTACCTGTCTCCCTCTCTCTCTGTACCTGTCTCCCTCTCTCTCTGTACCTGTCTCCCTCTCTCTCTGTACCTGTCTCCTTCTCTCTCTGTAGCTGTCTCCTTCTCTCTCTGTAGCTGTCTCCTTCTCTCTCTGTAGCTGTCTCCCTCTCTCTCTGTACCTGTCTCCCTCTCTCACTGTACCTGTCTCCTTCTCTCTCTGTACCTGTCTCCCTCTCTCTCTGTACCTGTCTCCCTCTCTCTCTGTACCTGTCTCCTTCTCTCTCTGTACCTGTCTCCCTCTCTCTCTGTACCTGTCTCCCTCTCTCTCTGTACCTGTCTCCCTCTCTCTCTGTACCTGTCTCCCTCTCTCTCTGTACCTGTCTCCCTCTCTCTCTGTACCTGTCTCCCTCTCTCTCTGTACCTGTCTCCCTCTCTCTCTGTACCTGTCTCCCTCTCTCTCTGTACCTGTCTCCCTCTCTCTCTGTACCTGTCTCCTTCTCTCTCTGTACCTGTCTCCCTCTCTCTCTGTACCTGTCTCTCTCCCTCTCTGTACCTGTCTCCCTCTCTCTCTGTACCTGTCTCCCTCTCTCTCTGTACCTGTCTCCCTCTCTCTCTGTACCTGTCTCTCTCCCTCTCTGTACCTGTCTCCATCTCTGTACCTGTCTCCCTCTCTCTCTGTACCTGTCTCCCTCTCTCTCTGTACCTGTCTCCCTCTCTCTCTGTACCTGTCTCCCTCTCTCTCTGTACCTGTCTCCCTCTCTCTCTGTACCTGTCTCCCTCTCTCTCTGTACCTGTCTCTCTCCCTCTCTGTACCTGTCTCCCTCTCTCTGTGTACCTGTCTCTCTCCCTCTCTGTACCTGTCTCCCTCTCTCTCTGTACCTGTCTCCCTCTCTCTCTGTACCTGTCTCTCTCCCTCTCTGTACCTGTCTCCATCTCTGTACCTGTCTCCCTCTCTCTCTGTACCTGTCTCCCTCTCTCTCTGTACCTGTCTCCCTCTCTCTCTGTACCTGTCTCCCTCTCTCTCTGTACCTGTCTCCCTCTCTCTCTGTACCTGTCTCCCTCTCTCTCTGTACCTGTCTCCCTCTCTCTCTGTACCTGTCTCCCTCTCTCTCTGTACCTGTCTCTCTCCCTCTCTGTACCTGTCTCCATCTCTGTACCTGTCTCCCTCTCTCTCTGTACCTGTCTCCTTCTCTCTCTGTAGCTGTCTCCCTCTCTCTCTGTAGCTGTCTCCCTCTCTCTCTGTACCTGTCTCCCTCTCTCTCTGTACCTGTCTCCTTCTCTCTCTGTAGCTGTCTCCCTCTCTCTCTGTACCTGTCTCCCTCTCTCTCTGTACCTGTCTCCTTCTCTCTCTGTACCTGTCTCCCTCTCTCTCTGTACCTGTCTCCCTCTCTCTCTGTAGCTGTCTCCCTCTCTCTCTGTACCTGTCTCCCTCTCTCTCTGTACCTGTCTCCTTCTCTCTCTGTAGCTGTCTCCCTCTCTCTCTATACCTGTCTTCTTCTCTCTCTGTACCTGTCTTCTTCTCTCTCTGTAGCTGTCTCCCTCTCTCTCTGTACCTGTCTCCCTCTCTCACTTTGCTGTCTTTCTCTGAAATGCAAATGGCCGCCACGCTTCTGTTAAAATCAGGTGTTAGGCCCACCCCCACTTACATCATAGCCACGCCCCCTTTATGATGTCAGCGTTAGCAACATTTTATGCTGCTCACAACTATATATGTGATTATTATTATCCTTTATTTGTAACGCCCCAACATATTCCACAGTGCTAGACAGTCTGCCACTATAACAAGCTCTCGAATAACGTGGTAGTTAATAAGTAAAACAATGAAGGAGGTAGAGCAGAAATAATTATTAGCTACTTCTCCATAACTAAATATAAGTACATAGCAATCATCCATAACCTAAGCCAACAAATACAATAAATGTATTGATCATATAGGTAATAATGTGATACAACACCAGTTATATTACCAGTATAAGTTATACAGATCCCATAGAAAACTATTAATCCATAATGCATAAAAGAAATACAATATTAAATAAAAACACCCTTAAAACCATACAAACTATTATGGTGGCATTGGGAACCCACCACTTATTCCGTAAAGTGCAAGGTGAAATGTGAATACTACTCTCCTCTCCTTCAATACCGTCTTGAAATACCCTAATCTCACACCCAATTTAAGGCTGGTCGGGTCCACCAATTATCCCCTAATGACAACACCAACTACTCCACCCTCCTAACTCTAATAGCACTCAATATAAAGTAACATGTTAATCATATAATAAATAAATACTAAAGCTTATGTACACATGTGTGCGGATAATATGATATTTAAATTAAACCGCGTTCATGATCTGCTGCTCGTTGCTCCACTTCCACCACGCGTGTGATGTCATCAATCTGGGACAGCTAGGAAACAACGGCCTGACGCTCGCGTTTCTCGTCTACTTCCTCCTGAGTAGTCCTATATTGTGTGGCAGTTACTTGCCAAGGACAGGACTACCTTTATTTAGGATTTTTATGGGTCACTCCTAGATGAAATCCTTTCAAGTTATTCCTATTACAGTCTAAAGTGTTTGGGTGATATACAGGAGGGTGATAGGTGTGTTGTGCATGTTAAGGCTGGAGGTGATGGGCTTCTTTAAGTATATGTGTTTTTTGTGAGGTTTTGTAGGACTTGAGGCAGGAGGATAGTGTAGTGGAGCGAGGCAAGGACTTCTAAAGAATCGGGGCAGCACAAGAAAAGTCCTGAAGGTGGGAGTTAGAGGAGGTGATAAGAGAAGAGAAAAGAAGAAGGTCATTAGCAGTACGAAATGGGCGCTTGGGAGGGTTGCCTTCTCTGATGAGTCGCGTTTTCTGCCCTATCGACTGGACGGACATTGGTGTTAAGGTCTGGGGAATGTTTTCTTGGCATTGTCTGAGCCTAATCATACCTCTGGATGGTACTCTCAACCGATTGGGTTATATATCCATCCTTGCAGATCAAATGCACCCATATATGCTGACTGTCTTCCCTGGAGTGGATTGGATCTTCTAGCAGGACAATGCAACATTTCATATGGCCAGTGGTTGGAGGAGACTTCCAAGTACTTCCCTGGCCTCCAAATTCCCTGGACTTGAATCTTCATTGAGCACCATCTCAATCGCCATGTTTGCCTTCTGGATCCTCTTTAGTCTGCATGGCTCCAGATACCCTTGCTAATCTTCCAGAATCTTATTGACTCTTAATGGATCCCAATGCAGAGCGGTGAAAGCAAACTAAGGGAAGTTTGCATGTAGAAGAAAATACAGATTCATGGAGGCGTATGCGGTTTGGAAAGAGGTTGGTGTATGCTGCAGACCGCTCTGCAGCATACACCAACCTCTTTCCAAACCGCATACGCCTCCATGAATCTGTATTTTCTTCTACATGCAAACTTCCCTTAGTTTGCTTTCACCGCTCTGCAAAGATCTCTGTAATCCAAACCAGAAACAGCCGTCACTGCCAGATTCATACAAGAGTACTTCTGTAGCTGCTTTCAGACTGCTGCCTTACTGTGCTTAGGACAACAGTGCCTAATTGGGGCTATCTCGATGTGTGTCTCGTTTAAAACTGTAAACAGGCTTTTTTTATTTTCCTAATTATTGCTGCATGAGTTAACTCTCTCTCTCCTGGGGAGAAATCTTCACAGCTCTGTATCTTGCCCTGGCTTCTGGGGACACTCTGTCACTATATATATATATATATATATATATATATATATATTAATGCTTGTCTTACTAGTACAGCGCCCAATTTGTGGCAAATAAGGAAAACAACAGAACAAGCACTCGGGTGTATTTTTTTCTTATCCTCGGGAGCAGGTGGAAGGTGATGAGACGTCTCATGAACAGCAACGTGTACTGTGGGGCAGTGTGACATCACCGTGATGTCATCTCATTCTTGTGCTTCCAATAAGCACTTTGCCCTTGATCCCCCACTACTGTTGGACACCCTCCACCCTTCGTTTTGCAATAGGTGCTTATAACGTTCAATACTTAATTTTTTATATATTTTCTTAAAAATATTAAATATTTGAATAATATTCGTAATTTTACTTGTTTAGCTTAATACATTTTGAGGACAAGTTGCCCTGGTGTATATTACTGGTAAACTGCTTATAACTGTTGGGTTATAAGACAAATGTCACTATAGGATTAAGACCCAGTTGTTTATTTTTACTGTTGAAATTTATATTTTTTATTTTATTTAAATCTATTCTTTGCATATTCCTCTCACTGCTGGTTGTATTGGAATAAGGCCCTGACATGCACAATTAGTACATTGTTAGTAGATTGTTAGGAGTGTATGAGGTAATTAGTGATAGAGATAACGACACAACTCTATGTATCTCATTAATATTCACATAAATAGTATTGGGCTGTAATATAACCAGGTCCTGTGTGACTAATTGTGTAGGACTTATATTAGATGTCAGGACGTCATGTGATCCTCCAGAATCTACCTCATTATCTAGAAAACATTCAGAGAACCTTAAAAGGAGCAATGTGAACAACATATTATCTCATCTCTCAATAGCACATCTGGGAAAGTTAGATATTTCTTTCCAGACAAGTAGGAATTTCTTTTACACAATATGTTTCTTATACCAATATCACAGAATGGGCCCAACTGGCAGCTTTACCTGATGGGTTTCCCATTCCTTGTTGGCAGGTTTTCCGGTGGTTGTATCAGAGATGGAGGTGAAAGAAGAGTCGGACAATGAGGACCATCTGACCACAATGAAGAATGAAATCCCTGCCACTGGTGAGTGTTATAAGTGCGGCCAACAATAAATCATTGGGTGGAAGTCTGAGACCATAACCTTATCTCCGGTATCCACAGGACCACGAAGTTCATACCTCCAAATGTGACACCCAGGAGAACCCGAAGTCCTGCAGTAAAGTTAGGTTTATTGGTCACTGGTCACCTTTCCATGTGAATATAATATGGACAAACCTTCCTGTGGACTTGGGCTAATAACTCCTTTCAGTTCTTGAAAATCATTTGATTCTGGTTAACCAACTTTTCAGGGCCTCCAGTTGACTTCCATAGTTATTTCTATTAGGACTTGCTTTGGAAATGACCCCAACTGTCTTTCCATTGTGGCAGAAGATGAGGGACATGATGTGCTTATTTACCTTCATCACCTAATGATTGTATTATCAATTCTATTGTACGCACTTTTTAAGCTGTTTTTTGTAATACTCATCTTTGCCTTCATTTATATTGAATTAGTAGGAACATTCCTATTAGTTGATGCTTGAATGTTCCTCACAGCTAAACTCATCCTGTGCTCCTCTATGTCTCGTAATTTATTCCTCACTGACCACCTTACATTATAATATATTTTGCTCAGTGACTGGAGGAGAACACGCAAACCGCCATATTCCCGTCTGGTGATTTACATGATGGATTTCCCATTCCAGGTTTTTCAGTGGTTGTACCTGAGAGTCTAAAGGTGAAGTCAGAGAGAGAAGAGCCGGACACTGAGGGTCATCTGACCACAATAAAGACTGAGATTGTTACAGTTACTGTTGGGGGTGAGTATCCTGTAATTATGTTGTGTACCAAAAAACTCTGACTACAGGTATCACAGAGAATAAGTTCTGAGTCATATATGTAATATTAGGGTAGTGGTCTTTGCTGTTTTTATTAGTTGTTCAGTCAGGTCTAACTCTCCTTTACTTTATTGACAGCAGCACAACAGCCACTGTCCCTTTGAGCTCCCTTAGGTCATGTTCATTCCTTCAATGACCTCATGCATCCATCGTTGCCACCACCATCTTCCCATGCTTTCTTTTCTTCCCAGCATCAGAGTCTTCTCCAGGGAAACCTGTCTTCTCATGATTTGGCCAAAATATTTGTGCTTTAGCCTCATGATCAAACCTTCCAATGAACCATTTGGTTTTCCTGTAGTATGGATTGTTTGGATGATCTTGCAATCCAAGGGACTTTAAACAGTTTTCTCCATCTGTCATCTGGGTCAGTTTTCACTCATCCATCTTTATGGTCCATCTTTCACATTTGTATGTTACTACTGGTAATACCATAGTTTCAAACTATGCAGGCCTTTGTTGATAGTGTAACATCTTCTTAATAGCTTGTTATAGCTTTATTTCATGGCTGAATTTATCATCTGCTGAAATCTTGGTGCCCAAGAAAATAAAATCTGTCCCTGCCTCCACTTTCAGCCATGAGAGGCGTATCTGAGGTTGTTAATATTTTTTCAAGCAATATTGATTCCGGCTTTGGATTAATCACTCCTTTCCCGATCTTGAACCATTATGTTGTCCCATATTTGGGTCGCGGACTGTAACTTTTTGGTCCACAAAAAGAGGTGGATGAGATGGTCTGGTACCCCCAGATCTTTTCCTGTCTCCACTGCCTTTGGCTTTTTTTCTTTCCTGGGCTACTTTCAGTGTCACCAGTTAGCCGCCTTAATATTTTTGAGTGTCTATATTATTATTTAAATAGAATCTAGTTTAGCCCACAAGTATGCAGAGGGGAAGAGCCACAACAGCAATGATTACGTGTGGTTTTATCTGTGTAGTTGATAATAAAATCAATGTTTTTAAAGAAAAAAAATCATCATGGGGAATGTACATTTTGAAGTTTAGTATTAAGTGTCCAGTCTGATCATGTGTCCAGGGGGTAGGAGGCTGTCCTTATTTTCTACCATCTTCCCTTCATCGGCTAATGTGGAAAAACAGAGCAGACTAGTAAGTGTTTTAGGACAATGGGGCAGATCAGGTCTCCTCCCATGGACATCTCATTGGTGGTGGAGAGTGTCATGAATCAGCCAGTGGCCATATTGGATTTGGGTGTAAACTATGCTGGGGCCATTTTGTGACTGGCAGCGGTGGCCATTTTGGGCTGGGTGGTCTTCCACATGCTGTTGCCATGGGGAGGAACAAAAGGTTTGGGGCTCACAGACACCCTGTTATACTGTTATACGGTTATACTGTTATATTATTATGATTATTGTCTAAGGAAATGAGCAGGGTTCCCATCACCATCAATAAAAGTCATCATAATGCATGAGATGGATTGATGTGGAAACCCTGCCCCAATCCCATATACTATGAGGACATTAGGTGGTTTTATGTGGGGTGCGCTTTTACGCTTGTACTTAAATAGACTGACAGTGTGTGGAATATGTACACATATGTATATGATAGTATGGGGTAGTCATGCTGGATACATTGCCACATACATCTTGCAACAGGAGAAGGACCCCAGCTGGCCACCAAGGTTAATCCTTTAAGTACACATACTTAAGTCAGGAACAATGGGGTCTATACAGACATTGAGGCACCATAACCCCAGGGGGTCTACAGGTATTCTCACTCAGAGAGTCAGGGCAAAGTCCAGAGGACAGGCAGATGTTTCTCCCTTGAGAGCCAGGCAGCAAATGACTCTGTTAGCCACACCTAGTGGGCGGCCCAGGGGAGGGGTCTGGAAGTTCCCAGAGCTTACCTCTAGTCCATTGGCTAGAGGTAATCAAATTACTCTGGAGATTACCCCATTGGCCAAGAGGAAGATAAGGGTTGGACAAAGGGGTAGCCACTCCCTGTACTGTTTTTGTGAGGTGTTTAAATACTTGTGTAAAAATAAAGAAGTTGTTCATAATTTTAATCAAGACTTTGTGTGCAGGTGTATTATTGACCCAAGGGCATATGCTGGTAGAGGAGATCGTTTCTGACTCCATGCCAGGTTTTTCCCAGGCACACTACCAAAAGCTGGGACTTATGCTCTTGCATCCGCAAGGAAGGTCCATTGGTCTGAGTCACCCAAATCTTAGGTCTAAAACCTACAGGAGATAAGAGAACTAGGATTCTCTATACTCCATCATCATTGTAGGTTGTGACAGAGAGAAGTGAATTTACCCAAACCACCAACAGTAAAGGTCAAATAAGAATTTTTTTGCAACTCTGGATATTGCTAAGCAGATATATTAAATAAACAAATGAAACCCTATTGCCTGGTTACTAGAGCTGTCTTTTATAGCAGATGTATAATAGTCTTCTCTGAAATGATGGATCTTCTGCAGAAGCATTGATAATGCTGGATAAATTGGGGACATCCCCAGTGTGACCTTCAATGAAGAATGAAATCTGTGTTCTGATCCTATTATGTAAGTGTGGCCAACAAGTGAATCATTGGGTGGGATTCTGGGACCATAAACTTATCTTAGGAATCTGCAGGACCACAATGTCCATACCCACAAATCTGTCACCATCGAGAACATGAAGTCCAGCAGTAAAGATAGGTTTATTGGTCACTGGTCATCTTTCCGTATGAATATAATATGAACAAGCCTTTGTGTGATGGTGGCCACTAAATACGACAGAATAATGACCTTCTTTAAGAGTTTAGAAGTGACTAAATATTTATATCTGTACTTCCCAGAAGTTGGACCTGAAAGTAAAGAGAGACTC
The DNA here is from genome assembly GCA_027410445.1 of Discoglossus pictus. Classification (NCBI taxonomy): domain Eukaryota; kingdom Metazoa; phylum Chordata; class Amphibia; order Anura; family Alytidae; genus Discoglossus; species Discoglossus pictus. Next base: position 442,633,689 of record CM050166.1, on the reverse strand, counting down.
TGAAGATCCTCTGACCACCATAAAGATGGAGACAGATTCTTGTTTTTTTCCGATTTCCTAAACCTTATTAAAGTCTTTTCCAGATCTTATTTCCAGTACCTGACCTAAAATATCAATTTCCTAATTCCATTTTTAAAGGAGTGTAGAAGTCAAGAAAACTGTTGGGTGACATCAGATAGGCCACAAAGTCAATAAGTTTATTTATTTATTTTTGATTTGTTATTTAAAGACAGTATCGGTAGGTAGGATCACATCAAGGACACATGTCAATAGCACAGAAAATAACCATAATACATGACAAAGCCAAATATTTAATTACATGCGTGTTATTTATCACAATTTGTCCACGATTAGGATTATATGCGCTTTTGGACAAATATAGTTTTAATTATTTAGCAAGTAATAATAAACAAACAATGAAGGCGATAAAAGAGGGAAATGTGTTAAGTAAAGAAGGTCTTGCGCTGTTAGTAGTGATATGAATAAATTAGTTTAGCTGGTATTAAAGGAGCCCATGGGTTGAGTAGTATAGTCAGTCTGTATTATGGAATTTAGAAGAAAACTCTGCCCATAAGTGAAACCTGGACCTGGCAGAAAAGATCACCCACTTTAGAGATACATTGGGATTCCAATTGGGGCCAATGTTTTAGCTGATGTCAGGAGCAAATAAGCCACCCAGTAAGTCTTTATAGCAGTCCAGTAAGGTGAACCATCTTGTTTTTTTCATGTTATCTGCCATATGATATCTGTGAATATTCGGGCAGCTAGGCCTCTTTGATCTTCTGTGCAGAATAAGATTTGTTTAGAGACTATGGTTTTTTTTATCCTTCCAAATAAAATGGAAGACAGCTGACTACAAGAAATGTAAAAGTATGTTTAGGTATATGTATTAGCAGTGTTTGAAAAACATAGAGAAGGCGGGTCAATATATCCATTTATAAGCTTTCTATTCAGCCTAACCAAGACATTGAATAATGGAGCCATTGTTGTAGATCTTTCTTAATCTCATCTAATAGTTTTGGGATAATATGTTTATAAAGATTTTGGTATTATTTTGTGAGTATTTTATAGAGTGTTTTTTCCAAGCACATGGAAAGAGTTGATGAAGGTGTTAATGCAGTCTGAGGTGATATTTACATGGAGACCTTACGATTTACCTGTAAAATGTTATTCTTAAAATTAGAGATCCTGCCAAACTATCGGAGAACATCCATTAGATTAAGTAGGGAGTTTTGAGGATTCCGAAGAGTAACTATAACATAATCTGCAAATGGGGCCAATGTATGGATTTCTTAGCCAATCATTGGACCTGTTTTATATTTGGGTGTGTTCAAATTGTTGAGCTAAATGGTTTCATGTCAAGGGTGAAGAGGGGAGAGGGAGCAGCCTTGTCTTATATCATTGTGGACAGGGAATGGTGTAGAGCTGCTGCCTTAACGTTTGATAACCATAGCGGGAGATTCACTAAGTGACAAGATGTTGTGGTGGATAGAACCTTGGAAACCAAACTTACAGATAATGGCTTCCACGCTAGCTTAAGGATAGGGTTCCATCAGGGCCACAGTGACTCTACACAGTGAGCTGGCTAAAAGACAGGAAGCAAAGGGTTTTTGTAAATAGAACATACTCCGATTAGACTAATGTGGTAAGTGGGGTTCCTCAGGGCTCAGTATTAGGTCCTCTCCTTTTTAACATATTTATTAGTGACTTAGAGGTAGGATTGGAGTGTGGTGTCTCCATTTTCGCTGATGACACGAAGTTGTGCAAGGTAATTAAATCAGATAATGACGTGCTTTCCCTCCAAAGGAATTTACATAAAATTTAGGAATGGGCATCTAAATGGCAGATGAGATTTAATACGAATAAATGTAAAGGTATGCATCTGGGAAGGAAAAATAGCCATGCAATTTATAATCTTAATGGAGCAAATCTAGGTGTATCAGATATTGAAAGGGATTTGGGAGCTTGTGGACAACCACCTAGGTAACAGTGCTCAAAGCCAAGCAGCGGCTGCAAAGGCAAATAACATATTAGCATGTATTAAGAAGGATATAGAAGCCAGGGAAGCAAATATAATTCTGCCACTATACAAATCTCTAGTACGCCCTCATTTGGAATATGGAGTACAATTTTGGGCACCACTTCATAAAAAGGACATTTTAGAGCTGGAAAAGGAACAGAGAAGGGCAACAAAACTAATAAGGGGAATGGAGGGGCTAAGTTATGAAGAAAGACTAACCAGATTAAACTTATTTTCTCTAGAAAAAAGGCGTCTAAGAGGAGATATGATTACCTTATATAAATACATCTAGGGTCAGTATAAAGATTTGTAAAGGGAGCTTTTTGTGCCAAGAGGTTTTCAACTGACAAGAGGACATCCCTTGTGGTTAGATGTAAAAAGATTCCACCTTAAAGAAAGAAAAGGGTTCTTCACAGTAAGGGTGGTTAATCTGTGGAATTCTCTACCAGACGAGGTGGTGACAGCGGATTCGATAGATAACTTTAAAAGGGGACTGGATTTATTTCTAATTAAAAAGGGAATTCAGGGTTATCATGGATAATTAGAGAGGCAATATTGATCTAGGGAGAAGTCCCGGTCATCTGTGTCTGGGATCAGGAGGGAATTGATTTTTTTTTTTATACAACTAATTAATTAATAGTTGGTCCGCATGTTGCAGATCAAGGGAGATCTTGGAGGGTTGAACTTGATGGACTGAAAGTCTTTTTTTAACCTTAAATACTATGTAACTATTGAATGAGATCAATTAACCGTCTAGGGTTGTCTCTGGCTGGGCATTTCCTATATACAACCTAGTTGATCCATCAATATCAATCTTGGGAGTATGGGATCAATTCTGTTGGCTAATAGTTTGCTAAATATTTTTAAATCCGTATTACCTTGTGGAATTGAACAATAATTTTCATATTGGAGAGGTTCTCAACGTTCTTGGAATTTGGGACAGAAGTGAAGAACACATTGAGGGTGGAAACTCTTTACGATTGGAATTAGGTTAAAAAGTCACAGCAGTAAAGTCATTAGGTCCTGGTATATTTGAGGATTTAAGGAAGTTAATAGTGATTTGGAGCTCTTGGAGGAAAAAGTTGTGATTATAAAACTCTAGCTCCTCTGGTATCAGTCCGGATAGAGAACATCTGTCAAGGAATCAGCCTTTTTAAGAATGAATATTATGAAGATGACGTAGAAAGCTATAAAAATCCGAAAAGGTGTATACTATGTCTAGTTATTGTTTTGTTGTAATTGCTGTAATGTGGGATATAGTCTTAACGCCTCTTAGTTCTGCTTCCAGGAGATAATGTGATTTAGTAGAAAAGTTCTGTGGTCCAACGCATTGCTTTGGACACATTGACTAGTTGCAATTCTTACTATTCTTTTTGGATGGATTGGATCTGATGTAAGTGTGAAAGGCTCTGTTTTTTATGGGTTTGCTCAAGTGTGTGTAGTCTGGAAATACAATGGGAAATATGTTTTTGTCAGTGTTTCTTATTGTGTGGTGCTAGAGAAATCAGTAGCCCTCTAATAACTGCCTTCAGTCAAACGAGAAAATGTTGACCCAGAATTAGGTTGAAAGTATTTTGTTAGATGTGATCATATTTGCTTTGAGTTGTGTTCTTGAGATATTAGTGAATTATTAAGCCTCCATGAAAATGGGCTTCAGGTTGTGTTATTATTTCAATAGGTGCATGATCTGACCAAAAAATTGTATTTATACTACTGTCTAAAGAAGATAGTAAAGAATTTGAGACAAACAAAATACTCAAGTCTTAAATCAATTTTATGTGGGGCAGAATAGTCCGCAAAATCTTTAGCTTGACATTGGCATGTCCTCCAGGTGTTATATGGGCAGAATGAGCAGAAAATCTGAATAAAGGTTTGGTTGGATACTGCATGCTTAGGTGAGAGTTTTCACCATGGTAGAGGAAACCGATCCAGGGCTAGGTCCAGGAGAGCATTAAAATCTCATTTCCCTATAACTAGATCCGTGAATCATGATCTGTAAAACTAAGACTCTACCGGATCTGTTAGTCTTAGATTTTATCTGTAGTTAGTGTTGGGATATTTTTTGCTTATGTTGGAACAGCTAAAGTGCGTCTCTTGAATGAAGGCAATATCTGCACCCATTATGGTAAAGTCTTGTGAAGCTTGCACCCTTTTTTGCTGGCTATCCAATCCTTTTGTGTTTAAAAATATGTTTCATAATGAAAAAATGGAGGAAGACCTCTAGGAAACTGTGAGACTTTGGAAGGTTAGTTGGCGAGTGTTGTGAAAGATTTGTTTAAGATAAAGACTCCTCTTGGTGGGGTATAGCGTACAAGAAGCAGAAAAAAGGGGGGGGGGGCAAAATACTCACATATTTTGCAAATACTCATATATTTAAAGGGGATAGGACACAAGGGGTGTATACAATACCACAATGAGAGGTAGTGACAGATAATTACAGGAAACGTACCCGACAGGGAGTCGTGCACCTCCAATAAACATAATGCTGTCTAGACCCTGAATAGAGCACATGGGAGATGGGATTAACCTAAAAGGATAAAAACCGATAACGATACAATAGAAGTTTTAGTCTTTCCTGCTTAGGCTGAAATGCAAGAGTGCATAGTAAGTCACAGTAAGAGTCCAGCAAATAGACCAAAGTCCAGGGCTACCGTGACCGGTACCATAGCACCAGGGCTCCATTGCTCCAGTCCCTGTCAGCTCCAGGTCCCATTCTGGATGACTTTGATGGGGGAAAAAGGGCTATATTAGGGATAACAGCCAAAAATGGAGCACCTGTGGGCCCAGACAACAACTCCCTGCAGATGAGGGGCCGGGCCAACAGTATTCTTTATTGTGTTAGGGTTTTAACCAAGTAATTTAAATTATCTCTCTATTCAGTTGCCAGAATACAGTGTATTCCTTCTCTTCAAAGAAGGACTTGTCTCTTATATACACACAATGCTCTTTTAAGAACTAGACTTCATAATGGGCATAATGTTATCAAAAATACAAATAACTATTATATGAAATTATGCTGCAGTGGGTCTGCCATTACTTTAATTGTAAAGTGGTTTTGTCATCTGGGAGAAACCTAAAACAGACCAGGTTTCACTTGCTCCTACTTCCCAATTTTTAGTACTTCCAATATAAATAGATGAAAGAGTTATCTGCATCCAAGGTCCTTTCCCAGGTGATGGTCCAGGTTAGAAACCACTGCAGTTGATGAGAAAAGTTACTTCTTTGTGGAGTATGTAACAGCATTATCAGCTGTGTAAGCCGTAGACATTCATTTTTATGGGAAAATCTGACTTTTAAATCACATGGAGTGTTTTTTATCTATCAATAAATGGAGAAGTGAGGAGTAGAGAACAAGGATACGTTAAGAGGCTTTGTAAGAAAATGTGATAGTCTTGAAATCAACGCCACTCCTTTTCCACCTCACAGCTCCATATGCAGGATGCTTGCATCAGGAAATAGAAGCACTGCTCCCCTGAAATGTAAACAGCCCCCTTAAAATACCAATGGCTACTCTGTTATAGCATAATTGTATATGTAGTTAGTAATGATTTTATTTAATTGTTTTTACTTTCTATAAACAAAATGCCTCAAATGAAGTGTAGTTGACCAAGCTAGGTTACTGTAAATACAGGACCTCAGGGTCTCTTAAGAAGACCCTGCCCCCCCCACCCCACCCCCCGGCTGCTTTTTCTCGAACTCTTTGCGGTTTCCTTTATACTTTTTAAACTTTTAATTTTAACCCAATTCTGGCTTCCACTTTCTCCCAAACTAAACCTACATTTACTCACAGAAATTCATGAGTTCCATTCTGGTCAACCAACTTTTCAGGACCTACAGTTGACTTCCATAGTTATTCCTATTAGGACTTGCTTTGGAAATGACCCCAACTGTCTCTCCATTATGGCAGAAGATGTGGGACATGATGTGACTATTTAGCTTTATAACCCAACAACTGTAATATCAGATGGTAAACTCTTTACACAAGACCCAACTCTGCTGTAATATATATTGAATGTTCCTCACAGCTAAACCCATCCTGTGCTTCTCCATCATGTAATGTATTCCTTACTGATCACCTTACATTACAATATCTTCCTGTTTTTGCTCAGTAACTGGTGGAGAACACGCAAACCGCCATATTCCCCTCATTAAGATAAACACTTATGTCTGGTGATTTACATAGCGGGTTTTCCATTCCAGGTTTTCCATTGGTTGTACCTGAGAGTCTAGAGGTGAAGTCAGAGAGAGAAGAGCCGGGCACTGAGGGTCATCTGACCACAATAAAGACTGAGATGGTTACATCTAATGTTGGAGGTGAGTATCCTGTAATTATGTTGTTTATTTAATGACAGCGAGGATAAGTATCATTAACTATAACAATGGGCATCTATAGGTTCCCATGGGAATGGGTTTATTTTAGATGCCATAGGATTCATAGCCATGGGGCTCCACAGGGATCTGAATAAAAGCTAGTTACATGGACATTAGGCATATGAACAATGATGATTATTTGGACCCCACGGTGGGTTATTGGCAGATAGGGTAGGTGGGGCTGATGGCTTATCTTATTCCAAATGGGATGTAAGGGGCTAGGGTGATCCTAGAAAGGTAGGGGTATTTAAGGATTAATGGTTACCAAGAGGGTGGGGGGAGAGTGCCAGATAACTCCCAAGGTGTAGAGGGATCCCTGGAAAAATATAACTTTATCATTCAAATGTTCTTATACAAAACCAGGACTCCATGATGATCCCTTGAGTGTTTTCCACTCTAAATACAAATTGTAATACATACCCTTAATTTATATGATGACCACTTTTAATTCATTTATATATATTTGTATTAGTCACAAGGTGTTAAACGTGCACTTGAGCACCAGTAAATAATAAATAACAATGAAAATAACAAATATAGTTAAATATCCCATCAAATGGGCTTGCAAAATCAGCACTATTCACCTCATGCACTCCCCGTCACAATCACTACCGATAAATATTCAATCAATTTTCACAACGTGTAATATTTAATAATGCAGTGAAGATATTATATTAGTACATAATGTATATAGTTCTCTGTAGATATAGATACATTCTGATGTAGACGATACCATACATCGATCAAATAGTCACCTTAGCACCATTATTTATTAGCATGTATTATATGGGTAAATTGTTGATGTTGACCGTGGATGGCGGCCTCCGTCATACTGTGCAGACTCACATGACGTAATTCGGTTGCCGTGGAAACGGCATTGCTTATAAGTCCGATCCTCTGGCAAGCTCCACTTAACCTTGAAGAAAGGCGTCTGCTGACGTTGAAACGCGTCGGCTTTTGATGACGCAGTGTGTGTCCTAATGCTAGGGGCACGTCGGCGACAAGAAACCTTGTAGTGTTGTGTGAATGTGTATACTTCCCTGTCCTAACCCAAGTTTATGGATGGCAGCATGACTGAGGGATAATTCCCTAGTGCATGGTAGAGATTTTTCTAGTGAGGAGAAGGTCTAGCGATATTATTGATGATAGCAACGTCTTGTTCCTATCGTACGCTACAGATTACTTATATCCAGAGAGGTTTGTCACAATGTAACCCTAATGACACATAGGATATTACAACCCCAAGGACATTTATATGCTATCTGGCCCAATTGGCCCTTTATGGAGGTGCTGTATCTCAGGGTAGGTATTAACTAACCAATATAGCAGCCTCATATCTTTAGGAGGAAGCATATGACTCCCTGTACAGCTCTGATTCATAGCCAGACACTATCTCTACGATCTGGCAACCTACCTACCAGCCAGTTCAGGCTACATATTCATTAGCTAGCTGCTAATATGTATAACTTACCCACAAGGACAGGGTAAACACTGGTTAACAATTGTGGACTGGATAAGTCCTCATTTTAATAAGCACACACATCTGCAGGGAAGAAATAATATTGCCCCTCCAATGGGAGAATAGAAACATCTTTGCGGCAATATATTTCATTGAATTAGCCTTTTTTATTCCTTCCCAATCCAGGATTTTTTAATTTGCCGCTGTGATCAAAATGTATTAAAGTGATAATTGTTATAGTTAATTATACTTACCCTCGCTGTTACTAAATATGTCATTTTAAGTGGTAAACCCCTGGGAACTCGCATTCCTAATTATAATTATGTTGTGTACCCAAAGATCTAGTGCTGAGCCATTAATGTAATATTAGGGTAGTGGTCTTATATAAACTTATATTATTATTTATTTATATAGTACAGAATTTTCTCCACATAATGCACAGGGGACAGTAAATGCTTAAGAAACTGGACTCCGGGTGACATTGAAACCAAAAGTTGAAGAGCCACTACAGCTATCATAAAATGAAGAGCTTTGGAAATGTACATGCAACATTTAGTATTGTGTGTTCAGTCTGATCATGTGTCCAGGGGTGGGACGCTGTCCCTATAGGGTTTGTTTTCTACCTTATTCCCTTCATCGACTACTGAGAGAAAATTGAGCAGTCTAGTGGATGTTTTAGGACACCAGGACGGATCTGCTCCCATTCCATAGACATCTCAGTGGTGGTGGAGAGAAGTAGATTTGCCCAAACCACCAACAGTAAAAGTCAAATATAAGTTTTAAAATCTACATAGAAATGTTTATTTGCAACTTTGGATATTATTGCAAAGCAAATATTAAATACACAAATTTAAATCCTATTGTCTTGTTCCTCAAGTGGTCTTTTTAGCAGATGTATAATAGTCTTCTCTGAAATGATTGATCTTGAGGCATCTACAGAAGCTTTGGGAATTGGTAAATTGGGTGATTCCATAGTGTATGATCACTCAAGGATTGCCTTGTAAATGATAGTAAGGACCGGTAAGGAGCAGGTCACTAATCGACCACTTTCTCACTTTCTTCCATTGGGTTGAAGTGGAAAGATGATTCTACAAGGTTTATTTTATAATTGTATAAATATATGTTTACTCACTATTTTGATAACATCTTTATTTTTTATAGAGATTTGCTTTAATGATTCACATCCAGACTGGATTCCAGACAGAAGTAGATCATCACCCCAAATCCTGGTTAAAATAAAGACTGAAGACTGTACCCGCTCATTGGATGTATCTCAGGAGTTATCTCAAAATGACGGTGAATTTTCATACCTTGAACAGCTCAAATCACCAGTTGAGCCTGAGTGTGGGAAATCAGTAAGGACTCAAGAAAACCTCTCCAGTATAAATGTGCTGGACCCTGGAGAAAAAACATTCCCCTGTACAGAATGTGGGAAATGCTTTAAGCTAAAGCAGTCACTTCAATATCATTACAAGATTCACACAGGGGAAAAAACACACGAATGTACAGAGTGTGGGAAAAAGTTTACAAGAAAGAATGCTCTCAAAAGACACTTCGGGATTCATACAGGGGAGAAAACATTTGCATGTATTGAGTGTGAGAAAAGCTTTAGGCTAAAGGTTGATTTTGTAAATCATTACAGGATTCACACAGGCGAAAGACCACACATATGTACAAAGTGTGGGAAAAGTTTTACAAGAAAGAGTGATTTTCAAAGACACAGTAGGGTTCATACAGGGGAGAAACCCTTTAAATGTATAGAGTGTGGGAAAAGCTTTACAAGAAAGAGTCATCTTCAAGAACACCACAGGGTTCACACAGGAGAAACACCGTACATATGTACAGAGTGTGGGGCAAGCTTCCAACAAAATTTCTATCTGAAATGTCACCTGATGTCTCACACAGGGGAGAAACCTTTCACGTGTACAGAGTGTGGGAAGAGCTTTACAAGAAAGAGTGATCTTAGAAAACACCACAGGTGTCATATAGGAGAGAAACCTTTTACATGTAAAGAGTGTTGCAAAAGCTTTAGACGAAAGTGGAATCTCTGCATTCACCAGAGGATTCACACAGGAGAGAAACCTTTTACATGCAAAGAGTGTGGGGAAAGTTTTATAGAAAAGCGTGATCTTCAAAGACACCACAGGACTCATACAGATGAGAAACCTCACACATGTACGGAATGTGGGAAAAGATTTACAGAAATGAAGTCCCTTATCAACCACCACAGAATTCACACAGGAGAGAAACCTTACACATGTACAGAGTGTGGGAAATGCTTTGGAGAAAGTGGTAGCTTACGCAAACACAAAAGGATTCACACAGAAGAGAAACCTTACACATGTACAGAGTGTGGGAAAAGCTTTAGCCAGAACAGCAGCTTACTCAAACACCACATGATTCACACAGGAGAGAAACCTTACACATGTACAGAGTGTGGGAAAAGCTTTAGCCAGAACAGCAGCTTACTCAAACACCACAGTATTCACACAGGAGAGAAACCTTACATGTGTACAGAGTGTGGGAAAAGCTTTAGACAGATGCATCGACTCCGCAAACACCAAAGGCTTCACACAGGAGAGGTACCGTATTCATTCAGAGGACACTTATAACATAAAAAATGTTATGTGTATGAAATTCCTTACATGATCCACGCTAAAGGGATCTCACAGGTGCAACACAAGTAATGCACAAGAGAAAGTACATAGTTTTATAGGTGCTAATGAAGTTTTATAAGAGAAACATTAATCTGAAGACCTAAATGACATGTATTTTAACAAAAAATATTACCGTAAACTCTCAGTTATGCGGCACCCACGGATTGTTTCTGGTTGCTTGAGAGTCATTATTAAAATAGGCCTAATTAACCCTATATCCCATAGAAACCCATACACAATGTATTTAATTGCTACTGCTAATTAAATATATTAATAGTTAAAAAAAGCATTTTATTTTACATTACATATATTACATAGACACTTACAGTTAGATAATGCAGATTGGCACTTCCAGGCAGGGACTTCTTGTGGTAACTTCCAGGCAGAGGCTTCCGGATGGGTTCCTACAGGGTCAGGATCCACTCCATCATGTCCAGGGTCACTTCCAGGCTTCTCCTTTTGCTGATTGCTTGAGATTCTGGTTGTGCAGGCTCATTTCCTGTTGCTTGAGATTCTGGTTGCGCAGGCTCATTTCTGGTTGCTTCAGATTCCCGCTGCACTAGGTCAAATGCCGGTTAGTTGAGAGTTTCTGGAAAACGGAGAATGGAGACAGGTTCCCGGTTGCTTGAGAGTTTCGGATGCTTGAGTTCCTGATAATCGGGAGTCTACTGTATATATATTTTCAACAATCCTACAAGTTAATATGGAATAAATAAACATGTATATGCATAAATATTTGGTAATATTGTAGTGTTCACATATCCATAACTGAGGTTTAATTAAAGGTAAACATATTATTTTGTACATATTTTTTGAAGGAGCCATTTGCCTCTATGAAAGCATATACATCATATATATACTTTATTTAACGTACTTTCCATATAACCATCGTAAAAAATGTAATAGGTGATTTAATGCGTGTTTATTCTCTGTGTACTGGTATGCAATTCCATTCTGAGATAGAGCACTCATTTCCTGTTTCATTATTTCATGGCTTAATTCTCATCTGTCCATCTCCTTTTCTCTATCCGTACACGTCTACACATCTCCACCTGTGACATACACTGTCCCCCATGTTTCCTGTACAATCCTCTATTGTATGTAGTCTCTATTGTAGTCTTGGTGTCATCTTGATCCTGCCGTCTCCCTCACTGATCACATCTCGTCACTCACCTTGCTGGGGGGATGAGGGGGTAACGTAAGGGTATGTGGAGAGACAAACATATAGAGAGAAAAAAGGTGAATAACGTTGATTCTGACTTCATGTATATATATCTCTTTCGATTTATTCATCAAGTTATGGTTTCCACAATTTCCCGTAACATGCTGTCATAGATATCTTACTCCAGTGGCATCTGAATTATAAGATGGCAATTGCTAAACCTAAGTATGCCAATGAGAATCTCCATTTCGAGTTTGATGAAAGGATGACAACAGAAATGGTTAACACAAACCTGCTCAGTCTAATTGCGCCACTTGCTATAAAGAGGCTCTCTCCGCTATTCAAGCTACTGTCTCCAGCGGAAGCAGTCACTCGAAACGTGCGCATAAGCTTGGACTTGAGGATTGAGTCCCTATGTATATTATTGGTGTTAAGAACTGGTTTGTTACAATGGATATCATTATATAAATAACTATATTACTCTTATATACATTAAGTAACTCAGTATAGTGTGTATGTAAATTTATTGGCATGCATGTATAGCAGAATCTCAGACTTACAGGATTGAGGTACTATTTCCATCATGAGCATTTAAGACTGGTATGCTATAATAGAGTGCTCTCTGTCTCTGCTCTCTGTGCGCTCTCACTCTCTCTGCACTCTCTTTCTGTGCTCACTCTTGCTCTCTGTGTGCGCTGTCTGTGTGTGATCTCTCTGTTCACTCTTTCTGTGCACTCTGTGTGCTCTCTCTCACTCTTTGTGCGCACTGTCTGTGTGTGCTCTCTCTCTTTACCCCTCCCTCTCTGTGTCTCTCTCTCTCTGTGCACTCTGTCTCTGCTCTCTGTGTGCTCTCTATCTGTGCTCGCTCTCTTGCTCTTTGTGTGTGTTGTCTGTGTGCACTCTCTCTCTGTGTCAATCTCTGCACTCTCTGTACGCTCTCTCTGTGCACTCCCTGTCTCTGCTCTATGTCTGTGCACTCTCTCTGTGCACTCTCTCTCTGTGCGTTCTCTGTCTCTGCTCTCTGTCTGTGTCTTTTTCCTCCCTCTGTCCCCCCCTCCTCCCTCCCCTGTGTCTCTTCCCCCCTCTCCCTCCCCTGTGCCTTATCCTCATCCCTCCTTCCCCACTTATCCTCCTTCCCCCCTTATCCTCCCCCTCCTCTTGTGTGTGTTGTCTGTGTGCATTCTCTCTCTCTGTACCCCTCCCTCTCTATGTCGATATCTGTGTGCTCTCGGTGTGTGGCCTCTCTCTGCTTTCTCTCTGTGCACTCTCCCTCTCTCTGTGCACTTTTTTTCTCTTTGTGCGCTCTTGCTCTGTAATTCTCTCTCTCTCTATACCCCTCCCTCTCTGTACTTGTCTCTCTCTCTCTGTACCTGTCTCTCTCTCTCTATACCTGTCTCTCTCTCTCTCTCTCTCTGTACCTGTCTCTCTCACTCTGTACCTCTCTCCCTCTATCTCTCACTTTGCTGTCTTTCTCTGAAATGCAAATGGCCGCAGCTTCTGTTAAGATCAGGTTTTAGGCCCTGCCCCCACTGATGTCATAGCCACGCCCCTTGATTATGTCAGCGTTACCAACAATCTTGAAGTACGATAACTATATATGTGACTAGCGACTTGCCCGTCAAAAATGACAGCAATAAAATTTGAAGCCTCGCATTGCTGTTTGCCACACAATGCAAGGCTCTCCCCCCTCTAACCTGCCGTGCGATAAGCGCCTTCTGCGCCCATCGCAAGCCTCTCAAAAAGTGCCTTCATCGCTCATTGGATGCCTCTCCCCCCCTCTACCTCTCTCACCCTCTACTTCTCCCTCCCTCTACTTGACTGGAGGCGCTCATTGCGAGCCTCTCCCCCCCTCTACCTCTCCCACCCTCTACTTCTCCCCCACCTCTACTTGATGGGAGGCACTCATTGCGAGCCTCTCCCCACCATTACTGGCCTCGCGATGAGCGCCTTTGGCGCTCATTACGAGCCTTGCATTGAGCGCCTTAGCCACTCATTGCGAGCCTCTTCCCCCTCTACTTCCTCCCCTCCCCTGTGTCTTTCCCCCTCTCTCTCCCCTGTGTCTCTTGCCCCCTCTCCCTCCCTTGTGTCTCTTCCCCATCTCTCTCCCCTGTGTCTCTTCCCCCCCTTATCCCTTCCTTGTGTCTCTTCCCTCCTCCCTCCCCTGTCTCGCCCCATTTCCTCCCTCCCTTTTGTCTCTCCCCTCCTCCTCCCTCCCCTGTGTCTCTCCCCCCTTCTCCCTCCCCTGTGTCTCTCCCCCTGCTCTGTGTCTCTTTCCCCATCTCACTCCCCTGTTTCTCTCTAACCTTCTCTGTCTCTTCCTGATTCCTTGCTCCCCTGTGTCTCTTTCCCCCTCCTCCCTCCCCTGTGTCTCTTCCCCCTTCTCCCTCCCCTGTGTCTCTCCCCCTGCTCTGTGTCTCTTTCCCCATCTCCCTCCCCTGTTTCTCTCTAACCTTCTCTGTCTCTTCCTGATTCCTTGCTCCCCTGTGTCTCTTTCGACCCTCCTCCCTCCCCTGTGTCTCTTCCCCCCTCTCCCTCCCCTGTGCCTTATCCTCATCCCTCCTTCCCCACTTATCCTCCTTCCCCCCTTATCCTCCCCCTCCTCTTTCTCCCCATAACCTGCTCCTTACTCCCTCCCCCTCTCCAATCCCTATCCCCCTCTCTGCCTACTTCGTAGTATGATGCAGGAGCTACCGATGCTCATCTCTCCCCTGCAGCATGTCTTCCGGCTGTGTCCGGACCGGCATATGCTAATGATGTGAGGAGCATGTGACGTCACGTATGACAACTATACATGTGATATCTATAATACAGCAGGTTTCACATGTCCTGGATACTATCATGTTAGCAAGAGGCGTAGCCCTACGTTAGTTCTGCATTTTTATTATCAATTGTCCGCGCATTTGCAATCTGCAGCAGATCGCGACACGGTACCAGTAGCTAAACGTTTTAATGAATCGTCATCAGCAGCTCTTCCAGCTGACTGAAAAACTACTAACTGAGCATTGCTACACAAAAAGGGAAGTAGGGTCTACTGCGCCTATGTCGTCTACTCTCACGATATCTAGGTCTAGGAGTTACATCACATATATACTTGTGAGCGTACGAGTTGTTGCTAACGCTTGTGGGCTCGCGTAGCGACCCGCGGCCCTCGTTCCTTGCCAGCAACTGAGGCCCTCGCGAAGCCAGAGGTGCTCAATCAGAGAATGATCTAGCCTTACTAGGTTAGTACTATGGCATGATAACCCACTCTGAGAGCAGCCTCTTTTAGCTCACTTGTGCCCTTCACAGGGAGAAATATTCTGTAGTATATCACTTGAGTGGTCCAGACCCGAAATACCAGGCAATTCTACCCTGAACAGGAGAAACAGCAAACCCCAGGCGTGTTTCGGCCTCTGTGGGCCTCGTCAGTGAGGTGAAGCTGAACTCCCTAAGGCACAGTGAGCAAGGGGTCCACGTCTAGAGTCCCCATCACAGTTATGGAGACTAAACCCTAAGAGTAACTTGCATAAACAAAACAACAAAATCAGAAGTGCTGGATCAATGTAAAAAATGTAAATGGCATCGTCAGTTGTGTCCGACTCTCGGTGACCTCATGGACAACACACCATACTGATCCACTTGGTTTTCATGGCAGAGATACTGGAGTGGGTTGCCAGTTCCTTCTCCAGTGGGCCACAGCATACAGCTCCTGGTATTCCCAGGTGGTCTCCCATCTAAGTACCGACCAGTGTGACCTCTTGGTTCCCTGGTTAGATTCCAGGATGCTGTGGTGAAAGCACCTGCATCCTAACCACTGCACCACCAGGGAACCCTGCTGGATCAATACTTCCTCTCTAATTATCCAGGATACCCTGAATGCCTATAAAAATAAATATATCCAATCTCTTTTTAAAGTTATCTATCGAATCCGCTGTCACCACCTCCCTTGGTAGGGAAATCCAAAGATTAACCACCCTTACTGTGAAGAACCCTTTTCTTTCTTTAAGGGGAAATCTTTTTACTTCTAACCTTAAGGGATGTCCTCTTGTCAGTTGAAAACCTCTTGGCACAAAAAGCTCCCTTGACAAAGCCTTGTATTTTTTTCCTGAGAAAATAAGTGTAATTTGGTTAGTCTTTCTTCATAACTTAGCCCCTCCATTCCCCTTATTAGTATTGATCCAGGGAGTGATCTGATCATCAGTATTGGCAAAGTTTCACTTGGGTTTTTTCTGTTTGCTTCCTCTGGATCAATTAACACTTAATCCACATATTGCAGATCAGAGGAGATCTAAAAAGGTTGAACTTGATGGACTAAAATTATTTTTTCAACCTCAATTACTATGTAACTATGTAGGCCTCTTTGTGTCTCTGGTGACAGAGTGGGCCTTCAGAGCTTCATGGCCACTGCTACGTATGCACCGATGTCAAATGACATCATGGTTCCATTCCAGAGTTGACACCGGAAGGAGGCGCCCCCACCAGAAGTCAGTCTGGGAAGCAAGGGAAAGGTATGATGGGCCTCACCAAGGTGGGCAGGGGTGATAGGAGCTTCGGATGGAGTAGCAGGGCCTTGTGATCAGGCTGAAAGCCTGGAGGGGGCCAAATAACTGCTGACCTGGGAAGTGAAGGGCTCAGGCACCATGTGGCGGTGCTGCCATTCATTTAAACTTATTATTGGAATTAATCTGCCATGCGGTACCACCAACCAACACATCTACATTACCCTACATTGGTCCTACTGATTGTTTTCAGGAACACAGATCTATGCTATTATCCCCAGGAATAATATAAAAAATGCTTGGGTATTATCAAAAAAATAATAAAAATATAAATGATATATGGTTAGAGTGGGCCATCACCCCTACCAACATAGATCTAAATACCACCTCTAGGAAATACCTGCCCAGTTGATACAAGAAAACTAACTCAGTATGTGCGTCCTTCTAGCCACCCAGCACCATTAACCCCATGAAGGTCCTTCAGAAGGCTGGAAGCTAATAGACTTAGGAGGAGACTAATACCTAGGCCACGTGATGGGGGACACTACCAATAGCCCTCAACCCATCTAAATGGTTTTGAGGCTAAAAATACTTCCTTGCCCAATTTCAGAGGTCAAGCAGTGCACTTGTATCTTCACATGTCAAGGGGAAATAGGCTTTGCCAGTAAAAAAAAAAAAGGTTCGGCCACTGTAAATAGAAATATAACCTGGTGTGGCTTGGACTTATATACAGATATTTTAGGCTTGTAAGTGGCTGAAATAATTGTTGCTCACTTTTCAGAAGGCTAGTTATCCGATTGTTACCCAGAGAAGGGTCCCACCCCCTATCCTCATTGGTTAATAAGCAGATTATCAGATTACAGTACACCAGGGCCTGGAGCCTGGTCAATTGAGCCACCATAGAGGACAGGCTGCCCCATTGGAAAATGGGTAGGGCAATTACATTGCCACATGGGCAATATGGGCAGGTGGGTGGTGAATAGCACTAAGACATAGGGCTATAGTGTACCACCATGCTTCATGTAGTCTTATGGCATATGTCCCTGCCTTATCCTGTATACTGTATGTAATTCCCCATTTAATGTTACTGTATTCTATGTTATGTTTAAACTGTGATCATGATGGGGTTAAAACAGGGTGTGCTGAGTCTGCAGTGATCAGACACCTATATTGTAGTGTTATCTGTTCCTGGCCCATTGTTAGCAAATTAAGTTAATCCCATCTTCCATGTACTCTATCTAAGGTCTGGACCACTCAGACACAAAGACAGCAGGATGTGTATTAGAAGGTAGCCCTATTGTTCTCAGGTGCCAGCAATCAAGGTACTGCTAGACCCCATGTGGGGTCATCTCCTGTAATTGTCTATTGTGTAAATATTGCTGACTTTTCAAAAATAAAACAGTTCATATCTGGAGACATATAGAAGTCGTGTGCCTCTTATTTTGCTCCTGGTGGCTGTGAAACTGATCCTATCTCCACCCTACAAGTAACCTGTCCTGGTCACTACCACAGGAAGGTGAGTGGGACTCCTGGAAGTGCTGACTCTGACTGATGCAGAAGCCAGATATCAGGGTGCTGCTGCCGAGATTGCAAAGAACCCAACGGTCCTTGTGGGCAGTTAACCTCTAGTCTATAGCAGGTAGCCCTGGGCAGTAATAGCCCCTATCCCCGGATCGTCACAACTCCTTAATATGCAAAGCTCAGTGGGCTAATGTTTTAGCCAATAAGATAAGGAAATAGAATTGTGGCATGTGAGGGTGTGGGCATTATGTTTGGAATATAGTGGGTGGAGATATTTGCTGTGATTGAGGGAGAGAAGGTTATAATGCAATTGTAGGCTCCTAAACATTAATACGATTAAAATAAGCTCTGAGGCTTATTGTAATGTAATTAAAATTTTGTATTTTATCAGGGCGGAAGGTTACCATGTTGTATAGCAGCATCTCAGACACTTTAGAGCCCAAGCTCCACAGCCCTAACAAGTGCAAAATAAGCAAAAATTGCAATGTGGATCATCAAAACCATTGCAGGCACCTGTGATCCTTTAATAAATGTCCCCCAATAACTGCCAATAATCTCAACAGAATCAGCAAAAGCATCTGACAAATAGAGGGATAAAGTAATGGTGAAAACGAGTCAAATAGACCAGCTCCACAAAGAAAATTCAAGAGTGTCTGTCAGTAATAATCAGGGGTCATCTCCGCTACGCCCATCCTGGAGAGTCCCACGCCATTGTTGGTGGCCATGTGCCAAGATGTATACCCATTCCCATTTGGTGACCTCCCATTATGTTTTGCTATTCATCAATTTACATTAGTGTTGATTGCTAAGTGGTGGTGGTGAAGGGGCTTGTTTATCTGAATGAAACTGTGAGCTATACCATGTAGGGCCAGTTTAGGTGGGCAGGTAATAGCAGAGAGGTCATACAAATCACAGTTCACTGGAGAAGGAACTGGCAACCCACTCCAGTATATTTGGCACGCAAAACTTGTGGACCCCTGGCTAAATGTGCTGCAGTCCATAGGGTCACAGAGAGTTGGACACAACTGCAGGACTGAACACCAAAAATAATATGTTCCCCAGGTACTTGATATATGCCATGTGACGGTGTAATATGGCCACCATTTGTGTTCCCATATGTCGATGTGCTGAGCGAAATGTATATGCAATTATATTTATATTTTAGGGGCCACATTAGAGCATCTGTGAGTGAGAAAGGGTTAATATGGCATGAGCTTCATGTTTTTTTCTTGCTATTTAATCGGGTAGTGTTCCTTTAATTGCTTTGTGCATGTTGCAGCATGGCTGTTCATATTGGCATGTGCATGACCATTCCAACATATGATGAAATAAAATATTTTTTTATGCCTATTTATTATTGGGGGATTATTGTGCCAGTAACTGTAATGCCCCGCCATGTTGTCCCCATATTATAATGGCCGCTGGCGTGTTTATATTGTCCTTTACAGTGTTGAGAAGTTGTCTGTGAAGCCTTTGCGGGTCCTATTTGGAGCCCGTAATTTTTTTGCCTCCATTTGGAAAATTCGTAGCAATTTAATAGCGTGATTGGAACGTAGCAATTACGGGCTTGACAGATCAAAGGATTTGCGGACGCGCAGTTCAAATTTCCACGTCCTGTAGTGTTTTTCCGCCTCTAACACGCACATCGTTAGCGGGTTGCTTTACGGGGCCAATTTAATAGCCGTAAGTCTTGCGGGCTACAGTTTTACGTGTTCAGGGAATTTAATAGGACTGCGCGTCTGTCTGTTCCAGTAATGATGTCTCAGGTATATGTGGATGATAAGTGTAGTTCTGATCCTGACCAGTAGGTGTCAGTAGTTACTGTTAAATCCACCTCTCTGTGCTTTGTATGTGCTGGCGCTAAATTAACTCTATGGTGACTCAGGCATGGGTTACCATAGTAACAGTTCACCACACTCGAAATAATATAAAATCAGTGTCTATTCAAATGATTGCAGCGGGGCTGCTATTCCTGTGCTGTGATAGGCTGAGCTGTACTGTGGTCCCTCCCCTGATCACATGTTGATGCTGCTGTGCTATGATTGGCTGAACTGAACCCTGGTTCCTCCCCTTGATACACGGTGATGCTGCTGTGCTATGATTGGCTGAGCTGGACTGTGACGCCTCTTCTCTCCTTCTGACGCGGCGGGCACCAAGCTGTGAGACGGTGAGGCTGAAACCGGAGATACTGGGTGTACCTCATGTAGACACATATTACACTGCTCTTTATACAGTCCGTGCATGTGTATATATGTACCCCCCCTCCTCTCTCTGTGCTCCCCCTCCTCTCTGTGCTCCCCCTCCTCCTCTCTGTGCTCCCTCCTCCTCCTCTCTGTGCTCCCCCTCCTCTCTGTGCTCCCTCCTCCTCCTCTCTGTGCTCCCCCTCCTCCTCCTCTCTGTGCTCCCTCCTCCTCCCTCTCTGTGCTCCCTCCTCTCTGTGCTCCCTCCTCCTCCCTCTCTGTGCTCCCTCCTCTCTGTGCTCCCGCTCCTCCTCCTCCTCTCTGTGCTCCCGCTCCTCCTCCTCCTCTCTGTGCTCCCCCTCCTCCTCCTCTCTGTGCTCCCTCCTCCTCCCTCTCTGTGCTCCCTCCTCCTCCCTCTCTGTGCTCCCTCCTCTCTGTGCTCCCTCCTCCTCCCTCTCTGTGCTCCCTCCTCTCTGTGCTCCCCTCCTCCTCCTCTCTGTGCTCCCCCTCCTCTCTGTGCTCCCTCCTCTCTGTGCTCCCCTCCTCCTCCTCTCTGTGCTCCCCTCCTCCTCCTCTCTGTGCTCCCCCTCCTCCTCCTCTCTGTGCTCCCCTCCTCCTCCTCTCTGTGCTCCCGCTCCTCCTCCTCCTCTCTGTGCTCCCCTCCTCCTCTCTGTGCTCCCCTCCTCCTCCTCCTCTCTGTGCTCCCCTCCTCCTCCTCCTCTCTGTGCTCCCCTCCTCCTCCTCCTCTCTGTGTTCTCCTCCTCTGTGCTCCCTCCTCCTCCTCTCTGTGCTCCTCCTCCTCCTCCACTCTGTGCTCCCTCCTCCTCCTCTCTGTGCTCCCGCTCCTCCTCCTCCTCTCTGTGCTCCCCTCCTCCTCCACTCTGTGCTCCTCCTCCTCCTCCACTCTGTGCTCCCTCCTCCTCCTCTCTGTGCTCCCGCTCCTCCTCCTCCTCTCTGTGCTCCCGCTCCTCCTCCTCCTCTCTGTGCTCCCCTCCTCCTCCTCTCTGTGCTCCCTCCTCCTCCCTCTCTGTGCTCCCTCCTCTCTGTGCTCCCCTCCTCCTCCTCTCTGTGCTCCCCTCCTCCTCCTCTCTGTGCTCCTCCTCCACTCTGTGCTCCCTCCTCCTCCTCTCTGTGCTCCCGCTCCTCCTCTTCCTCTCTGTGCTCCCCTCCTCCTCCTCTCTGTGCTCCCCTCCTCCTCTCTGTGCTCCCCTCCTCCTCCTCCTCTCTGTGCTCCCCTCCTCCTCCTCCTCTCTGTGCTCCCCTCCTCCTCCTCCTCTCTGTGCTCCCCTCCTCCTCCTCCTCTCTGTGTTCTCCTCCTCTGTGCTCCCTCCTCCTCCTCCTCCTTTCTGTGCTCCCTCCTCCTCCTCCTTTCTGTGCTCCCTCCTCCTCCTTTCTGTGCTCCCACCTCCTCCTCCTCTCTGTGCTCCCACCTCCTCCTCCTCTCTGTGCTCCCACCTCCTCCTCCTCTCTGTGCTCCCACCTCCTCCTCCTCTCTGTGCTCCCTCCTCCTCCCTCTCTGTGCTCCCTCCTCTCTGTGCTCCCCTCCTCCTCTTCTCTGTGCTCCCCTCCTCCTCCTCTCTGTGCTCCCCCTCCTCCTCCTCTCTGTGCTCCCCCTCCTCCTCCTCTCTGTGCTCCCCCTCCTCCTCCTCCTCCTCTCTGTGCTCCCCTCCTCCTCCTCCTCCTCTCTGTGCTCCCCTCTTCCTCCTCTCTGTGCTCCCCTCTTCCTCCTCTCTGTGCTCCCTCCTCCTCCTCCTCCTCTGTGCTCCCTCCTCCTCCTCCTCTCTGTGCTCCCTCCTCCTCCTCCTCTCTGTGCTCCCTCCTCCTCCTCCTCTCTGTGCTCCCCTCCTCCTCCTCCTCTCTGTGCTCCCCTCCTCCTCCTCCTCCTCTCTGTGCTCCTCCCTCCCCTCCTCTCTGTGCTCCCCTCCTCCTCCTCTCTGTGCTCCCCTCCTCCTCCTCTCTGTGCTCCCACCTCCTCCTCCTCTCTGTGCTCCCACCTCCTCCTCCTCTCTGTGCTCCCTCCTCCTCCCTCTCTGTGCTCCCTCCTCTCTGTGCTCCCCTCCTCCTCTTCTCTGTGCTCCCCTCCTCCTCCTCTCTGTGCTCCCTCCTCCTCCTCTCTGTGCTCCCCCTCCTCCTCCTCTCTGTGCTCCCCCTCCTCCTCTCTGTGCTCCCCTCCTCCTCCTCTCTGTGCTCCCCTCCTCCTCCTCTCTGTGCTCCCCTCCTCCTCCTCTCTGTGCTCCCCTCCTCCTCCTCTCTGTGCTCCCCTCCTCCTCCTCTCTGTGCTCCCTCCTCCTCCTCTCTGTGCTCCCCTCCTCCTCCTCCTCTGTGCTCCCCTCCTCCTCCTCTCTGTGCTCCCCTCCTCCTCCTCCTCTCTGTGCTCTCCTCCTCCTCCTCCTCTCTGTGCTCCCCTCCTCCTCCTCTCTGTGCTCCCTCCTCCTCCTCCTCTGTGCTCCCTCCCCCTCCTCCTCTCTGTGCTCCCCTCCTCCTCTCTGTGCTCCCCTCCTCCTCTCTGTGCTCCCCTCCTCCTCTCTGTGCTCCCCTCCTCCTCCTCCTCTCTGTGCTCCCCTCCTCCTCCTCCTCTCTGTGCTCTCCTCCTCCTCCTCCTCCTCCTCTCTGTGCTCCCCTCCTCCTCCTCTCTGTGCTCCCCCTCCTCTCTGTGCTCCCTCCTCTCTGTGCTCCCCTCCTCCTCCTCTCTGTGCTCCCCTCCTCCTCCTCTCTGTGCTCCCGCTCCTCCTCCTCCTCTCTGTGCTCCCCCTCCTCCTCCTCTCTGTGCTCCCCTCCTCCTCCTCTCTGTGCTCCCGCTCCTCCTCCTCCTCTCTGTGCTCCCCTCCTCCTCTCTGTGCTCCCCTCCTCCTCCTCCTCTCTGTGCTCCCCTCCTCCTCCTCCTCTCTGTGCTCCCCTCCTCCTCCTCCTCTCTGTGCTCCCCTCCTCCTCCTCCTCTCTGTGCTCCCCTCCTCCTCCTCCTCTCTGTGCTCCCCTCCTCCTCCTCCTCTCTGTGCTCCCCTCCTCCTCCTCCTCTCTGTGTTCTCCTCCTCTGTGCTCCCTCCTCCTCCTCTCTGTGCTCCTCCTCCTCCTCCTCCACTCTGTGCTCCCTCCTCCTCCTCTCTGTGCTCCCGCTCCTCCTCCTCCTCTCTGTGCTCCCCTCCTCCTCCACTCTGTGCTCCTCCTCCTCCTCCACTCTGTGCTGCTCCTCCTCCTCCACTCTGTGCTCCCTCCTCCTCCTCTCTGTGCTCCCGCTCCTCCTCCTCCTCTCTGTGCTCCCGCTCCTCCTCCTCCTCTCTGTGCTCCCCTCCTCCTCCTCTCTGTGCTCCCTCCTCCTCCCTCTCTGTGCTCCCTCCTCTCTGTGCTCCCCTCCTCCTCCTCTCTGTGCTCCCCTCCTCCTCCTCTCTGTGCTCCTCCTCCACTCTGTGCTCCCTCCTCCTCCTCTCTGTGCTCCCGCTCCTCCTCCTCCTCTCTGTGCTCCCCTCCTCCTCCTCTCTGTGCTCCCCTCCTCCTCTCTGTGCTCCCCTCCTCCTCCTCCTCTCTGTGCTCCCCTCCTCCTCCTCCTCTCTGTGTTCTCCTCCTCTGTGCTCCCTCCTCCTCCTCCTCCTTTCTGTGCTCCCTCCTCCTCCTCCTTTCTGTGCTCCCACCTCCTCCTCCTCTCTGTGCTCCCACCTCCTCCTCCTCTCTGTGCTCCCACCTCCTCCTCCTCTCTGTGCTCCCACCTCCTCCTCCTCTCTGTGCTCCCACCTCCTCCTCCTCTCTGTGCTCCCTCCTCCTCCCTCTCTGTGCTCCCTCCTCTCTGTGCTCCCCTCCTCCTCTTCTCTGTGCTCCCCTCCTCCTCCTCTCTGTGCTCCCTCCTCCTCCTCTCTGTGCTCCCCCTCCTCCTCCTCCTCTCTGTGCTCCCCTCTTCCTCCTCTCTGTGCTCCCTCCTCCTCCTCCTCCTCTGTGCTCCCTCCTCCTCCTCCTCTCTGTGCTCCCTCCTCCTCCTCCTCTCTGTGCTCCCTCCTCCTCCTCTCTGTGCTCCCCTCCTCCTCCTCCTCTCTGTGCTCCCCTCCTCCTCCTCCTCCTCTCTGTGCTCCTCCCTCCCCTCCTCTCTGTGCTCCCCTCCTCCTCCTCTCTGTGCTCCCCTCCTCCTCCTCTCTGTGCTCCCCTCCTCCTCCTCTCTGTGCTCCCCTCCTCCTCCTCTCTGTGCTCCCACCTCCTCCTCCTCTCTGTGATCCCACCTCCTCCTCCTCTCTGTGCTCCCTCCTCCTCCCTCTCTGTGCTCCCTCCTCTCTGTGCTCCCCTCCTCCTCTTCTCTGTGCTCCCCTCCTCCTCCTCTCTGTGCTCCCTCCTCCTCCTCCTCTGTGCTCCCCTCCTCCTCCTCTCTGTGCTCCCCTCCTCCTCCTCCTCTCTGTGCTCTCCTCCTCCTCCTCCTCTCTGTGCTCCCCTCCTCCTCCTCTCTGTGCTCCCTCCTCCTCCTCCTCTGTGCTCCCTCCCCCTCCTCCTCTCTGTGCTCCCTCCTCCTCTCTGTGCTCCCCTCCTCCTCTCTGTGCTCCCCTCCTCCTCTCTGTGCTCCCCTCCTCCTCTCTGTGCTCCCCTCCTCCTCTCTGTGCTCCCCTCCTCCTCCTCCTCCTCTCTGTGCTCCCCTCCTCCTCCTCCTCCTCTCTGTGCTCCCCTCCTCCTCCGCCTCTCTGTGCTCCCTCCTCCTCCTCCTCTCTGTGCTCCCCCCTCCTCCTCCTCTCTGTGCTCCCCCCTCCTCCTCCTCTCTGTGCTCCCCCCTCCTCCTCCTCTCTGTGCTCCCCCCACCTCCTCCTCTCTGTGCTCCCCCTCCCCTCTGTGCTCCCCCTCCCCCTCCTCTCTGTGCTCCCCCCTCCTCTCTGTGCTCCCCCCTCCTCTCTGTGCTCCCCCCTCCTCTCTGTGCTCCCTCTCCTCTCTGTGCTCCCCCCTCCTCTCTGTGCTCCCTCCTCCTCTCTGTGCTCCCCCTCCTCTCTGTGCTCCCCCTCCTCTCTGTGCTCCCCCTCCTCTCTGTGCTCCCCCTCCTCCTCCTCCTCTCTGTGCTCCCCTCCTCCTCCTCCTCTCTGTGCTCCCCTCCTCCTCCTCCTCCTCCTCTCTGCGCTCCCCCTCCTCCTCTCTGCGCTCCCCTCCTCCTCTCTGCGCTCCCCTCCTCCTCTCTGCGCTCCCCTCCTCCTCTCTGCGCTCCCCTCCTCCTCTCTGCGCTCCCCTCCTCCTCTCTGCGCTCCCCTCCTCTCTGTGCTCCCCTCCTCTCTGTGCTCCCCTCCTCCTCCTCCTCTCTGTGCTCCCCCTCCTCCTCCTCTCTGTGCTCCCTCCTCCTCCTCCTCTGTGCTCCCTCCTCCTCCTCCTCTGTGCTCCCCCTCCTCCTCCTCTCTGTGCTCCCCTCCTTCTCCTCTCTGTGCTCCCCCCTCCTTCTCCTCTCTGTGCTCCCCCCATCTCCTCCTCTCTGTGCTCCCCCTCCTCTCTGTGCTCCCCCTCCTCTCTGTGCTCCCCCATCCTCTCTGTGCTCCCCCATCCTCTCTGTGCTCCCCCATCCTCTCTGTGCTCCCTCTCCTCTCTGTGCTCCCCCCTCCTCTCTGTGCTCCCCCCTCCTCTCTGTGCTCCCCCCTCCTCTCTGTGCTCCCCCTCCTCTCTGTGCTTCCCCTCCTCTCTTTGCTCCCCCTCCTCCTCCTCCTCTCTGTGCTCCCCCTCCTCCTCCTCCTCTCTGTGCTCCCCTCCTCCTCCTCCTCCTCCTCCTCTCTGTGCTCCCCTCCTCCTCTCTGTGCTCCCCTCCTCCTCTCTGTGCTCCCCTCCTCCTCCTCCTCCTCTCTGTGCTCCCCTCCTCCTCCTCCTCCTCTCTGTGCTCCCTCCTCCTCCGCCTCTCTGTGCTCCCTCCTCCTCCTCCTCTCTGTGCTCCCCCCTCCTCCTCCTCTCTGTGCTCCCCCCCTCCTCCTCCTCTCTGTGCTCCCCCCTCCTCCTCCTCTCTGTGCTCCCCCCACCTCCTCCTCTCTGTGCTCCCCCTCCCCTCTGTGCTCCCCCTCCCCCTCCTCTCTGTGCTCCCCCCTCCTCTCTGTGCTCCCCCCTCCTCTCTGTGCTCCCCCCTCCTCTCTGTGCTCCCTCTCCTCTCTGTGCTCCCCCCTCCTCTCTGTGCTCCCTCCTCCTCTCTGTGCTCCCCCTCCTCTCTGTGCTCCCCCTCCTCTCTGTGCTCCCCCTCCTCTCTGTGCTCCCCCTCCTCCTCCTCCTCTCTGTGCTCCCCTCCTCCTCCTCCTCTCTGTGCTCCCCTCCTCCTCCTCCTCCTCCTCTCTGCGCTCCCCTCCTCTCTGCGCTCCCCTCCTCCTCTCTGTGCTCCCCTCCTCTCTGCGCTCCCCTCCTCCTCTCTGCGCTCCCCTCCTCCTCTCTGCGCTCCCCTCCTCCTCTCTGCGCTCCCCTCCTCCTCTCTGCGCTCCCCTCCTCCTCTCTGCGCTCCCCTCCTCTCTGCGCTCCCTCCTCTCTGTGCTCCCCTCCTCTCTGTGCTCCCCTCCTCCTCCTCCTCTCTGTGCTCCCCTCCTCCTCCTCTCTGTGCTCCCCTCCTCCTCTCCTCTGTGCTCCCTCCTCCTCCTCCTCCTCTGTGCTCCCCCTCCGCCTCCTCTCTGTGCTCCCCTCCTTCTCCTCTCTGTGCTCCCCCCTCCTTCTCCTCTCTGTGCTCCCCCCATCTCCTCCTCTCTGTGCTCCCCCTCCTCTCTGTGCTCCCCCCCTCTCTGTTGCTCCCCCCTCCTCTCTGTGCTCCCCCATCCTCTCTGTGCTCCCCCATCCTCTCTGTGCTCCCTCTCCTCTCTGTGCTCCCCCTCCTCTCTGTGCTCCCCCCTCCTCTCTGTGCTCCCCCCTCCTCTCTGTGCTCCCCCTCCTCTCTGTGCTCCCCTCCTCTCTTTGCTCCCCCTCCTCCTCCTCCTCTCTGTGCTCCCCCTCCTCCTCCTCCTCTCTGTGCTCCCCTCCTCCTCCTCCTCCTCCTCCTCTCTGTGCTCCCCTCCTCCTCTCTGCGCTCCCCTCCTCCTCTCTGCGCTCCCCCTCCTCCTCTCTGCGCTCCCCTCCTCCTCTCTGCGCTCCCCTCCTCCTCTCTGCGCTCCCCTCCTCTCTGCGCTCCCCTCCTCTCTGCGCTCCCCTCCTCTCTGCGCTCCCCTCCTCTCTGCGCTCCCCTCCTCCTCTCTGTGCTCCCCTCCTCTCTGTGCTCCCCTCCTCCTCCTCCTCTCTGTGCTCCCTCCTCCTCCTCCTCCTCTGTGCTCCCCTCCTCCTCCTCTCTGTGCTCCCCTCCTCCTCCTCTCTGTGCTCCCCCTCCTCCTCCTCTCTGTGCTCCCCCCTCCTCCTCCTCTCTGTGCTCCCCCCTCCTCCTCCTCTCTGTGCTCCCCCTCCTCCTCCTCTCTTTGCTCCCTCTCCTCCTCCTCCTCCTCTCTTGCTCTCCTCCTCTCCTCCTCTGTGCTCCCTCTCCTCCTCCTCTCTGTGCTCCCCCTCCTCCTCCTCTCTGTGCTCCCCCTCCTCCTCCTCCTCTCTGTGCTCCACTCCTCCTCCTCCTCTCTGTGCTCCCCTCCTCCTCCTCCTCCTCCTCTCTGTGCTCCCCTCCTCCTCCTCCTCCTCTGTGCTCCCTCCTCCTCCTCCTCCGCTCTGTGCTCCCCTCCTCCTCTCTGTGCTCCCCTCCTCCTCCTCCTCTCGTGCTCCCCTCCTCCTCCTCCTCTCTGTGCTCCCCTCCTCCTCCTCCTCTCTGTTCTCCCTCCTCCCCTCCTCCTCTCTGTGTTCTCCTCCTCTGTGCTCCCTCCTCCTCCTCTCTGTGCTCCTCCTCCTTCTCCACTCTGTGCTCCCTCCTCCTCCTCTCTGTGCTCCCCTCCTCCTCCTCCTCTCTGTGCTCCCCTCCTCCTCCTCCTCTCTGTGCTCCCCTCCTCCTCCTCCTCTCTGTGCTCCCCTCCTCCTCCTCCTCTCTGTGTTCTCCTCCTCTGTGCTCCCTCCTCCTCCTCCTTTCTGTGCTCCCTCCTCCTCCTCCTCTCTGTGCTCCCCTCCTCCTCCTCCTCTCTGTGCTCCCCTCCTCCTCCTCCTCTCTGTGCTCCCCCCTCCTCCTCCTCCTCTCTGTGCTCCCCTCCTCCTCCTCTCTGTGCTCCCCTCCTCCTCTCTGTGCTCCCCTCCTCCTCCTCCTCTCTGTGCTCCCCTCCTCCTCCTCCTCTCTGTGCTCCCCTCCTCCTCCTCCTCTCTGTGTTCTCCTCCTCTGTGCTCCTCCTCCTCCTCCACTCTGTGCTCCTCCTCCTCCTCCTCTCTGTGCTCCCCTCCTCCTCCTCTCTGTGCTCCCCCCTCCTCCCCCCTCTCTGTGCTCCCCTCCTCCTCCTCCTCTCTGTGCTCCCCTCCTCCTCCTCCTCTCTGTGCTCCCTCTCCTCCTCCTCTCTGTGTTCTCCTCCTCTGTGCTCCCTCCTCCTCCTCCTTTCTGTGCTCCTCCTCCTCCTCCTCTCTGTGCTCCCTCCTCCTCCTCCTCTCTGTGCTCCCCCCTCCTCCTCCTCTCTGTGCTCCCTCCTCCTCCTCCTCTGTGCTCCCCTCCTCCTCCTCCTCTCTGTGCTCCCCTCCTCCTCCTCCTCTCTGTGCTCCCCTCCTCCTCCTCCTCTCTGATTCCCCCTCCTCCTCCTCCTCTCTGTGTTCTCCTCCTCTGTGCTCCCTCCTCCTCCTCCTTTCTGTGCTCCCTCCTCCTCCTCCTCTCTGTGCTCCCTCCTCCTCCTCCTCTCTGTGCTCCCCCCTCCTCCTCCTCTCTGTGCTCCCCCCTCCTCCTCCTCCTCTCTGTGCTCCCCTCCTCCTCCTCTCTGTGCTCCCCTCCTCCTCTCTGTGCTCCCCTCCTCCTCCTCCTCTCTGTGCTCCCCTCCTCCTCCTCCTCTCTGTGCTCCCCTCCTCCTCCTCCTCTCTGTGTTCTCCTCCTCTGTGCTCCTCCTCCTCCTCCACTCTGTGCTCCCTCCTCCTCCTCTCTGTGCTCCCCTCCTCCTCCTCCTCTCTGTGCTCCCCTCCTCCTCCTCCTCTCTGTGCTCCCCCTCCTCCTCCTCTCTGTGCTCCCTCCTCCTCCTCCTCCTCTGTGCTCCCTCCTCCTCCTCCTCTCTGTTCTCCCCCTCCTCCTCCTCTCTGTGCTCCCCTCCTCCTCCTCCTCTCTGTGCTCCCCCCTCCTCTCTGTGCTCCCCTCCTCCTCCTCCTCCTCCTGTGCTCCCCTCCTCCTCCTCTCTGTGCTCCCCTCCTCCTCCTCCTCTCTGTGCTCCCCTCCTCCTCCGCCTCTCTGTGCTCCCCTCCGGG